>JAJOOR010009814.1:0-14341 GCA_036250505.1 Solanum acaule
GTGAATGCTAATTAAGTTAGAAGGAACAAGCCTATATTTATAGAGTCCTAAACCTTTCCTACAAGAAAAGGACTAGTAAAATATTAAAACTTTTTCCTAAAAGGAAAACCTATTTATGGTAAGAAATCAGGGCAAATAAACCCCAACATTTATTACTCCAATTGATTTATAAATTATACTTATTTCTTTTCCCCATGATTGAGAAATGGGAAGTAACGATTGACTCTATTTATTTATATAAGTTGGATGAATAAAGCTGGAAAATTTATTCATATTTAAAAATTGAATTCTCAACTATACTTGACTGAAAAAATCAACAATCCACTTTCATTTTACTTTACCTTGGATTTGATCTATGGCTTGAATAATGTGTAAATTTTGGTTTCAGTTCATTAACAATTAACATTATAAATATAAAAATTGTACTTTCATGAAATTATTATAAAATCTTCCTCTCTATTTTATGATTCTTATTATATGTAATAAATATGTATATATGCATATACATTATTATAAGTTCCATTTTTCTCTCTTATTTAATGTCATGTATGTATATAGATTTTGAAACTTGATATATGGAAAAGAAAAAAAAGGGGGGTTTAAAGACCAAATTTTTAATGGGTTTAAGTTACGTACAATACAAAGATTGTTTATTACCAAATATAAATATACAAATTTACTTATCATCTTTCCCTGATAAACGATTCATGTTTATTAGCTTTTAATTAATAAAATATCAAATCCAATCAGAATATAGTGAAACAATATGTGAGCAATTACAATAATGGAATTCATTGATATTCACTTTCACAAAAATCAACACCACAGATTTTTCACGTAGTGGTAACCAGCGCAAAAAAAATCATTTTCTAGTGTCAATGTCAACATAAGCATAATTTTTAGGACATTAAAATATTTATGCAGAAATAAATAAAGCATACAACTCATCATCATATATACTAAAATAAAATCAAACAAATAATAATACACGCAACCGTAAAAGTTCATCTCGTTTCTCCTCCACCCGTATCTTAATTCTTATCCAACCAATATTGAATTTAGAGCACTCTCACCGATTAAAATATTTCACATTATTAACGGGTTCCATCAGCATGATCAACAATAGTAGTAGTTCGTATTTTGAGTTTGGCCCGATTGATAAAGTGAGAAACTCTATCATTGAAACTGTCCCTTCTTGTGGTGGCCCGTTTAGTTGGCCCATTTTCATCAGCAACAAAACTTGAATTTGCCTTCATCTTCTTCTTCGTCTCAGCTATAAAATTAGTAAACTTTTCATCTTGAAATTTGACGCCTGGCTTATTTTGTTGATGAATGTTTGTCGGGCTGGGCTTCATGGGCTCGGGCCGTTGAGCATGGTTGCTGTGATTATAATATATAGGTATCTTGTTTGAAGGCGCTGCGGCTGATACATCGGCCCGATTAGCAGAAATCGGGCTCTGTGTCGTCAGTGGGCGGGCCGGAGAAACTCGGCGTTTAAAGGCCCTGAAAAACTGTCGAAATGTTCCTTGGGACTGGGTTTCTGATTTGGTGTTCTTTGCCATTTAGTTAGTTTGTTTTTTCTGTGAGAAAAAGAACAAGGATGTTTGTTGTAAACAAGAGGCAGGGATTAAGGATATTTATATATTAATACTAGTAGTACTAATTAAATAGTAGTAAGACAGTTCCTTAATCCCTAATCATTAGCTAGGAGTAGTCTGTATATGATGTGAAAAGGATAAATTAAGCTGAAATTTCCACAACATATTCCTCATGGGCCATGCTTATATAACAAGTATGATTCTCGCCATGCCAATGGGGATCATATTCCTCACGACTTTCCCATACTTGCCTTTTTTGCAAAAAATATATATGAATGCACTCATTATTAGCTAAAAACACATTTTGACATGTCTAAAATTTGATGTTTATGAGTTCTTAACGTAATCAATCTCAAGTTAATAATATATACTATAATAACGGACTATGCAACCAAGTATACATGGTTAGGCTAAAAATGATTTGAATTCTCACAAACCTATATACAAGCTTCTACATCGATAGGGGCCAAACTCACTAAATCGTGGCCTACGGAATTTTTTTGTACAAATGGTGTCAATTTCTTATCACAATTTTATTTTTGTTAGTTACTTTATATTTTATATTTTATTTTTTAGCGGTGTCAATATATACGTATTTATCAAGAAACATTACCATGCATATAAAATGAAATTCTCTGCAAAACTGACATAGTGCACAAGTAACTAAAAACATGAGCATAAAGGTGATGGCATCAGATTCGAAAGGGGAGGGTGTTTCTATACGTTTCAAAGTCTCAAAAGTATAGCAAGGCTTGGACATACAATTAGTAGGAAAAAAAAACAGGAGATTGTTGGTTGTAAGAATCACATTATGCGTGTTGAAAGTAGGAGAGATAATATTGTTTTCTGAGATTTTCAATCCAAGCTTTGAGAATTGAGAAATTTCATAGAAAAAATGCTTTCCTTAAACAAATCTTACTCTCTGTAAATTTAAAATAATTGAAGTTAAATAGATGAGAGACATCTTGGTTAGAGATTTGTGTTCAAGCTCTAAGGAGAATTGAGAAATTTTTTTTTGATAGAATAGATCAACGAATCTAAATTAAACGAACTCAATAAATACATAATAATTTAGAAAATAGAAAAAGTGGATATCATTAATTTCCAGCTACATATATAGGTCCATTATTTGTATTCAAAATCAACGGCTAAGTAGAAGGCGAACAAGGTACATATTGCGTTGGGCAAGAAGAAGAAAAATGGAAGACATCAAATGTCGAATCATAGGGTTAAAGAATAGTAGGAGTAATTAAGTAGTACTATAATAAAGTGCAGCCGTCATTCCAGAATTTGTTTGGGCTGGTTAACTATTTAAGCATAAATTTCTATCATTATCGTTTTTCTTTTTCTTTTCTATCTAATAATAATAATAGTAAAAAAAGATAGTATCATTACCGCATTGTTTTGTTGGATTGTAACCTACTAACGAATACAAATATGCGGTCTTCATATTAGAAAAAGTATAATGAATACAAACATGCGGTCTTAAAATTAGAAAAAAGTATTAGCAGTAGTATATACTCCTACGAAGTTTTCAATGAATACCCGGCCCAGGCCCGCAATATTGATATAGAATGAGAATAATTTAAACAGTTGATTATAGACATTAGTCAAAGGCGTCGAAAAAGAAAAAGACATTTTCATGAGAACGCTTCGAACTAATTAATGGTGTTAGATTGAAGCTCACTCTTCATTTGCTCAACATAATATCAACTTAGATTCTACCATTATTTTTGTTTAAACCAGTAATAGACTTGTGTCCATGCTCCATATTAAGCATATTGGAGGAATGAGTTATAATTTCTTTACACACCCTTTTAATAATTCATCACCTCATGATCAGTTGGTTCAAAAGTTGTGTGTTTCATCTAAAATCCGCTTTCTTAACCAAAAAAAGACTTCTGTTGTAACCTAAAATCTATGATAACATTACGTCAAAATGACTGAGTTCTTTAAATTTTTTATTCTTTCCAAATAACTTCCTCCAGCTTTCTTAGAAAATGTAGTTTTCTAGACGTTATGGGTCTAAGCTAGCATTTGATCAGATTTTGAAAATTTTATCTCCATATAATAAAATGATACTGCTAGCCCGAGTATGTGAAACAAAAAGAGCACAAGTTTAAGCGTTGAGATGGAGGCTATACATCATAATGTCTTCAGTTTATGACAAAATCCAGCTCTCAATACTATCTACAAGTTAATATCCGAGTTCCTAAGAAGGACAACACTTGTATAAACCAGCAATTTGATTTTATGAGTGAGAAAATGACATTTTAGCAGACGATTTCAACAAGGCAGCGAGAGAATCAGCTTTCTGCTCGTCCATCTGTGCTGTTACCTAATGGCGAAAAGTTTTCACAACCTGCTCGATCTGTCTCCTACAAAGTGGGCAGTTTGTCAAGTGTGAAGAGCATGTCATGCAACAGCACATATGACCACACCTGCCAAACAAACAGGTAAGTGCACCAAATGTATCAAAATTTTAAGCACAATACGTATACTTTCTACACAAAAACCAAACATAAAGTGCTCAAGTTTAGCATTAGCGCTGGGCTGTCAGATTAACATCCAGCAATAATGTAAATATATTAGAGGGTGAGGACACTACACCTTCAGTATCCTATCTCCTGTTCCAAGTAACAGAGTGTTGCCATCCCGCTCTTATGGGCAATACTACTACAATGTTAAACAACAACATACCCAGTGTAATCCCACAAGTTGGGTCTGGGAGGGTGCTATGTACAGACCTTACCCCTACCTTGTGAAGGTAGAGAGGCTGTTTAGGAAGACCCTTGGATCAACCCAACAGAAAAACACTTGAACAGAATTGAAAAATAGGAAAATCAGACGACAAGTCTGGGAGATGCTTATTTTTTCAGAATCTCATTCAGCAGCCTAAACATGGACAAAAAGGAAGCTGATCCATCATTAATCAAATCAAATGAACTCAAATATCCCTCAATCCAAAATAAGATGAGAAGCTGCATGAGTTCTCCATATCCATTTCACTCTATTTAGACACTCCGTTCCTATACTACACAATTTGCCATTTAAGATCTTTGTTGTAAACTAGTTATATCTGAATTAGTTAATTTTAAAACAGCAGTTTTATCTTGAATTAGTTGGTATTGCTTATATGAACTCTACTTCTATTGTGCTTGGTTAGTCATACAACACCAAACAAGTTGGGATTGGCATACAGTTCCTAAAATTTTCGCAATTTTGCAGCATAGCAGTGTCCCAAAAATCTGAACATTCGAACATGAAGTGAACTAAAAGCTTTCACTAAAGGGTCTTACGGGACAAAAACTGAGTTGTATTCCTGCTCCAGACATATAACGCATAGATTTGGCATTAGGAGGTCCTTTTTATTATCCACTCCATTCTCAGCTGTAGCATTAGAACCTAAAAATAGAAAAGGAAGCAAAATAAAATAATTTGTTAGAACCTAAAAATAGAAAAGAAAGCAAAACAAAACAATTTGACTGCAAAGCAGCCAAAAGGTTGAGACAATAAGGTGGAAGTATGTAAACCAGGCAAGCTTACCTTCATCCTCATGTCCTGCTCTTTTAGCAGCAGCAGCAAGAACTCTGCACATGCAAGTGTTTCTCAAAGTTAGGATTATCACTCAAAAAAGGTAAAATAAAGGAAAAGCCAAAACTGTCACTTGAAATGTACGGTGTTGTAACAACATCAATGGAAGAAATCCAGTAACATACAAACACAAGAATGAAAGGAACACAATCTATCCCACTCCAAAAGAAATTGCTGTACAAATATATTTCAAGAAGTTTAAAGCCATAAAAGTTGAGAAATCTAGACCACCAGAAAAGATAACACCAGAACTTTTGGCAAGCTCACTTCCTAAACCAGATGAGCCAACCTTGCAGGATTGGAAATTTTAAGGGGAAAAACAGAGGAGCAAAGTTACGCTACTCAGGAGTGTTTTAAGTTGATGTTAATTGGATTGACCAACCTAATCAATCTCAACCTCATAAAAACAAGCATCATACTAGCCAAAATGAAGTTCACACTAATAGAATCAAGAATTCACCAAAACTAGAGAAAAAGCCCATGAAAGGACATACATATGCAAGTCATATGTCTTTATCCTATACTAGCCTGGATAAACTAAGGAATAACATTCCCTAAAAGGACCTTATACAAAAGTGCTAGATTTGTAATAAATCTACTAACATGAAAAAAATGTACAAAGTATGCCATACTGCTTTATCTTTCCTAATTATGTGGCGGCACGGTAATTAGGTGGGAATTTAATTATATTTGTAGGTAAAATAGAGATGAAGTTCAATTATTTTGAGAATGGATGTGAATTCAACACTTGTCATTTTTGTAAGTTTGCTCTTGCACCTTCTTGGTGTTGCTCATCATTGTCAGTACCATTATCATATATGTATCAAAAAGAATCACCGACATTTTTTGTTTGGTTTAACAAGCTCCATAACTGAAGAACCTCCAACACAAAGCTTTCTAAAATAAAAAAATTAAAAAAAATAAAGTAACAGTTTACTGATGTTATGAGAAGAAAACATGTACCCAATAAGTGTACCAAAAAGTAGACAACTCCCATAAAATAACACTTCTCTATGATAAGATAATGATTCATCTATACTAACAGGGACCTCGTGGGTGCACCAAAAGTTAATCAATAATAAAAGGCAAGCCTAAGCGATGCAAAGTCATATTCCACCCCTTCAAAAACTCTCCTATTCTGTTCCACCAAAATACTCACATAAATGCCATGGAGGCTAAATATCAAGCTCTTCGCAAAGTTGGTAGGAGGTAAATACCAAAAAAGTTACCTTAAGCTGAAAAATACTAGGTCACAAATATTTTAAGGGGCTAATGTTCACCTTAGCCTGCTACTACTTTGCTTATCTAAGAATTGGGTCCTGCAGTTTGGTGTTTGTGGCATTCATCAAATAGTAATTTACTCCATTCATTCTCAGGAAGGTTGAGTACATCAATGGACTGACAACATCCAAACAAGATACACATGTATAGACTATTCTTGGGCACAAACCTCATCATTGTTGCTGCCCTCAGAAAAATAGTCCATCTCTCCCATGTGGAAAAGAGCATGCATATAAAAATCTTCCTCATTTTCTATTACAATTCAATATAACATGTCTTCCTCAACTTTTTAGTAGAATCCAAAATAGGGTTCTTTCTTTTTTGAGAAGGGTGCATTTATGTGTAAGAACCTGATAATAGGTAAAGTCTAAAGGTTTTTCATGTCCCTACCGGTGGTATCTTCAAATTATGCCTCCTTTCTAAACACGCAAAGTACATTTTGTGCATGAAAATGGAATATGCACACCCTTTGTTTATACGCATTGAAAGCTCCTAGTATTTTGTCATTCTAGGTATTTTCTCATTTCTTGTCACTAAACTCTAATGCAGTTTATGAACAAACACTTCGTGAATAACTCCATGTAATAGATTCTGTCCTTTCTCTTGCTCTCTTGTTAACTTTCCCTCTTTCTCCCCTTGCTAATTTATATCCTCTATCTCGTCCCTCTGTTCTCTTTTTAGTACTGCATCAAACCCTCATCTCTAAGCTACTATAAATCTGGCTTTACCGTCTCTAAAAGCATTTTTTTTTTAAACAATTGTGGTGCTTGGACCAGCTTGCGGGCACCTTGACATCTCCCAAAGCATCTTTCCCAGTAACCCATGTTATGCCCCAATTGAGCAAGGGACGCAGGCAAAGAAGAAAGAGACATCTTAAACTGTTTCATCTTAGCTTATCCTTGAAATCAATCATGAGCAGAAAGCATAGTGAGGTACAAGTTACAGCTCCTACTCTATAGTAATTTGTACAAGCATCTCTAATGTACCCAAACATTTATGAAGCGCTTTAATAGATATAAAACTCAGAAGAAAGGATTAATAAGGGGGAAAAGGAAAAAAGAGATAAAAGACTGCAGTTTAAAAGTCTTGGTTTAAACATACCTCCTGCGCAATTCCCAGTGGCGCTTTCTTTCCATCATATAATGAAAAGTATGCTTCATAAGTAGATATACACCGACGGCAGTAAAACCCATTGAAGCATACTTGTACCACCTGAAAGTAAAAGAACTTATCAATACTATGTACGAGGCTAAAACCAACAAATCCTGGGGGCGCCTCGACATACTCATGGGGGAATTGATATGTTCATGCAAGTTATTTCATGAACTTCTATTTTTCTAGACATATCTTCGTTGAACAGATATGATAGTGGTAAGGGTACTTGATACAGATCCTACAAAATATACTACCAACCTAATTGAAGTAGAACGTACTCATGTCTATGTGTTTGAACATAGGATTGGATATAGGTATGGGAAGAAGTATGTAAAATTACTAGGGGAATATATGGTTGATTACAGTTGGAAAGTAAAGCATATCAACCTTGCCCATCTCCCAAGATTTGCAATGAGCTGGTCAATAGTTTTATGAGAGATATAAAACGGGCCTTTGTGTGGTCGCTGGATCCGAACTGTCCCAATGTCATCTTTGACAGCCTGACACAATCACAAAGGAAAATGAAGTTGATACACTATATACAGACAGCTCTTATATGCATTTAGCCCCCTTGGCGCACACAAAGAAGGGTCGACTAGTGTTCAAGCAGTGTAATGTAGTAGAAGTGAACAATGAATGGTCAAGTATAACTAGAGTATACTTGTAATATTGGATGCATTTTGATCCTCTTATTTCCTTGATAGCTATTTCTATTTGCTATTTTTATTATTTCCCTTTAAAACTATTCCCTACCAATCAGGTCATGATGACTATGAAAAACACAAGGAATGACAAATTAAAAGCAAGTCTAAACTCTGGATGCTTGCTTCCACTCAACTGTGACAAAACAACTGAGTCATTTTATATATATTGAGGATGTCCATAGGTCTTGATATGTATTTTATGTAATTCAAGGATGTGCACCATTTAACCAGTTAGTTGAATTTCTGTAACTCTTGGATCATTTTGAGTTTGTTCTATAGTTGAATCCTCTCTGGAAGTCACCTCTTGTTCTTGTTTTTGTTCTTCTTTCCTTCCAAGAACCACAATACGTGATGCAACAAAGATCTCTGGAAACTAGTACTAAGAGTTACCTTACAGAAAATAAAGAACTATATAGAAGGTGTTGAGAATTAATTAAGTATATAGAAGGTGTTTTGTTTCACTATCATTCTTCTTAGCTGTCATCAATTCTATTTACAGTTAGTGTTAGGAATACATTTTTTTTATGACATCGGTGTTGAGAATACATAGTGAGCGACTAAACAATAAGCTGACAGAGAGTTGCTATTAGTATCATCTGAATTCTGTTAATTTGCGTTACTTCTATGAAGATGTTGCAACTTTTTCTGCTCAAAAGGCATATCATACCTCGCCAACAACAGTCAAAGGAGTACCAACTGGCAGCACACGTTCAATCCTCTTCACTCCAAGCATCTTCAAAAGTAATCATCAGTTAATTAACTTCACCAAAATACATAAAAACATGGCCATACATGAACAGATATGCAAGTGACTGGTGAGAGAGGGTTCCTGGCTTCCTGCAATGCACTATGTTCTACACTTACGATGCTAGTTAAAAATGCCGTTGGCCTCCTACTTATGAAAATAATAGGTTAGAGTCAAAGTTACCGTCAAAATTTTTTTAGACACAGTTGTGAAAATACAATTACAACCTGCAACAACAGCAGTTATATGACAAAACAGACCTTAAGACCTTGAAGATAATCCAATGTCCCTCGCACAAATGATCGCCCTGCTTCCTCAAAGACTTCACTTCCAACTGTCAGTACCAAACCCGTGGCACCACGGCCACCAACTACAAAAGTGCGACCTGTGCCATCATCCTGGTACACAAGTCAAAAACTATTAAAAATTCATACATCAAAGTAACACAAAATTCCTAAGAATTCATTTAAACAGCCTACAGGATTATTAAGATAAAAAGACAAAAGGAAGTCATTCCAACCAGGTACCAAGGAACTTCTTTACACATTGAGAGCATCAAAGCAGAATCCTGTATCCAAGAGCCTGCATCATTGTGTTTCAGAAAATGTTGTTCGGCCTGTAATAATATCAAGAACATTTAACAAAACATCATTGAAAAGTAAACAAACATTCTATGCTATTATTTAAAGAACGAGATAGCATACAGTTTCTTCCACAATCACGCCTCGTAGACCACTGTACTCACAGTTAATTGGTGTATCTGATCCAACCCTTCCAGATATAGTAACCACCAGAGGCAACACCTTGGATGCAGTATCTAGTAGTTGTGCTAAAATAAAAGGAGTACAAAGATCATTCAAGGTTGAGAGAATTCACTAACAAAAGGCACAATAAGATATATATAACTATCCAATATTGAGTTCTAAATTATAGAATTTGTAATGCCGCGGAGCAAACAGATATTCCTCTTTCAAATATCATGAACACCCTCATGTTCTCAGCTACTCCAATAATTTGCTGAGCACCTTCATAACTAAAAGGAACACAGGGAGATGAGGATATCCTTGTCTAATGCCTCTACTACTTGTAAAGAAAACAAAAGGAGATCCATCAATGTTGAAAGAGGAAATTCAATTTGCATGGTCACGCACCTTTCCTCCATCCTCTTTGTATAGTATCCTCAATTTACTCAAACTTACCATGGGACTGACCAGTGGCGGAGCCAGAAATTTCACGAAGGGTGTCCAAAAGTGAACTTGGTTCTTCTCCACGGGTGATCCAGGAATTTCTCTTCTTAAAAAGTGGAAAAAAATTGCTACTAGTGAGATTCAAACACATTAATTTTGTGTCTTTACTCTTTCAAGGCGCCTGAAACCACTAGGCTATATCATATTGTTGTGTCAAGGGTGTCCAAAATATGTTATTTAGCCACTTTGTTTATCATTTTACTTGTATATACGTATAATTTTCTGACGAAGCGTCCAATGGGTAGCTACGCCACTGGGACTGACGCGCCTAAGTATATTATCTAACACTGCCTGACTCTCATTTGGTGCTCACTCAACATCCATATTGAGATCCACATAAATTTGAACCTCTATTTTTCCAGTGTAAATTAGTAAGCTAGGCTGCATCAAAAACAATTTTGGTACAAAAAGCTAAATTCTCCGAACCTTACCCGGGTCATTTAATGGCAGATGTAGTGGGAGCCCCCAAATATAAATTTTCCCTATGATTGAACATACTACCTCAAATGAGTTAAATGTGTAGCATGGTGCCACACACTTAAACTAAAAATCTATCTGCCCCTCTTCTCTTTTCCCAATGAATACAAAGTTAGTTCTTTAAATAAAGTGGCTGAGTTTTCCTATGAATGAGGGATGCAGTAAATGCCTGCTGTACAGATATAATGTAACCACCTCCTTCTACTGGTAATTAAGACGTCTACTGAAAGTAATTACTGAAGAGACTAAGCCATCCATATGAAAAAACAAATTTACTTACCAAGATCCTTCAATTGATTAACCCTTGTAACGGATTTAAGCACTTCAGCATCTCTGCGTTAGAAAACAAACCCATCTAAATTCATGGACATAAATATACCTAGTAGAGTAATGAAATTCAAGAACCAGAAAGAAAAAGAAAACAATTGGAAGAAGAGAAGTTCAAACCTTCCACTGCTCCTGCCAAGAAGGTAAAGAGCAGCTGCACTCAAACAGCAAGAGAGTCCGCCCCATGGAACCATTTCCGGTAGCTCGAATAAATTTAGAGGGATAATAAAACCTAGACCTAACGAATGAAATTATGACTAAGCAACACAAGTTTCAGGCGAGAAGCAATCATAGAAGAACAAAAATAGAGCAATTACACAGCAATATGTGGATTGATGACAGTAAAACTGAAGAGACAAAATTTATATGAAAAAAAGGTACTACTACTAGTTTAAATTGGGATTAAAAAACAAAAGGAATTTGAAGAAGACGACACTCCATAAGATGCTAAGAGTGGTTGAGAGGAAACTTGAGAGTGCAGTTATGTTGATCCATTCATGCTCTTTATCTACCTCTCCTACAACACTCTATAATCCATCCACTTCTTCTTCTTCTTCGTGTTTTTTCTCCTCTTCTTTTTTTATTGGGTTACAATTTGGGTCAGTTTGGTCGTGCATATAAAATCATGATTTGAAATTATATGAAATTACAAGTTTTGTTTGGATACGTGATTTGAACTTTTTTATTATATATTTTTTTATAAACATAAAAATTGTATAAGTTGTAAAATTATCCCGATTCTTTATACAATCTTACCAAATAAATAAAAGTTTATAAAATCCCGTAATACACTATCACAAACATATTCTTAAAAAATATATTTTTTATTGATCAAACTTTAATTCAATAAAAAAATATTAAACATATATAAGTTGTGATGTAATAGCCTTTAATATTGTCCGTCCACATAGTACAAACAATTATCTCATGTTAAACTTGTATTTATCGTTCATATAACTGAAAAGACAAATCAACATTGTTACTTTGAGTCATTTGTTGGTCAATTGTTTGGTAAATAATGAATTTGATGAATATAAATAGTAGATTAGAAATTCATTTGAAGTAATAATAAATTCTATGTTAGTGAAAATAATCATTATATGAGATGTAAATGGTTTAAAAAGTAATAATATTATATGAAATAAATGGTTAGTAGATATAAATGTAAGGTTGCTTTTACAAAACACAAAGATTGAGATATAAATTAATGGGTCAATTTTTGTATTTGAAAAATCTCAAATCATGATTTTTGAAGAATATGAATTTCATTGATATAAACTCATGAGATAAAATCAACGTGAAATCATTTGTCCAAACACTAATTTTATCTTCTTATGATTTTATATCGCGATATAAAATTACATGTACAAACGCCTACAAAGAATCTTTTTATATATGTATACTGATAAATAAAAATAATAGGGAAAACTTAATACAAAGCTCAATTTTAAACTTCTTTCAAAAACCTAAATTGACATATGAATCTTATCAATTCACACATTCTGTCCTCCGGGGACTGGACTCCCCACCTGAAATAAGGTAAAAGCCTTCTTTCCAATTTTTTTCTTTTTTTGGGGCATATCGTAGTAAGGAAAGTTTATTATAATACTAGATAAATAATTAATAATTTATTAGTTTTCAATTATTATTCAAAAATCTCAATAAAAAATAAAATAAATTTATTTAATTTAATAATGAATGAAATAGATGCAATCAATGAGATTCAAAAATTAATTTCTTATCGAGTTACTCAATTAGTAATTATTATATTGAAATTCTTTTTTTTATTAAACAAATAAAATTGAAATTAAGAAATTTGTCTTCTTTTTTTTTTATTTGAAATAATAACTAGGAGTATTTGAGTTGAGAATTGATGGCATATTATTTTTGGCCTTCAATTTGAAACTGAAGGCAGTAGGCACCATTCTCGTTCGGCGGATATCTGTTTTCTCCGGTGAATTGGAGTTGTAAGTTGCCCATTTCCTTTCTCGCACTCTCTTTTCTCTTGTTGCCGACGCTTGTTTCACCTGCATCTCTGTTCACACCAAAACCCTAGTCCTTCTTTTCAAAGAGCTTTATGTTAAGAGTACGATTTTTACTATTATTTGTTGTTGTAATGCTTTGTGTTTGCTCCAAATGTATGTATAAATATAGCCTTAACTTCAATTTATCATTGTTTTGTGTGATTCTAGTTTGTTTTCCACGAGGTAGTGGTAAGGTCTGCGTACACTATACCCTCCCCAGACCCCACCTAGTGGGATTTCACTGGGTATGTTGTTGTTGTTGTTGTTGTAGTTTGCTTTCCATTTGAGGTGTTCCTTCGTGGTTATTTCTATTATGAAAACAAAGTTGGATTAATAAAGCTTGAAAGATGATTTGTTTTAATCAACTATTGCCAGAATTTGGGATGAGAGCATTTGACTTTCAAGTCATTTACCAATTCCGTTTCTCAATTGATTCAATTGCTCCTTCAATTCAAATAAAGATATTCAAACATGCTGCTCTCGAGTTTTAATATTAATATGTTAGAGAATAAGTGATGCTGCTCTCGAGTTTTAATATTCAAGTAAAGATACTCCCTCCATTGCATTTTAAAATATGACGGTGTTTGATAAGTATGGAGTTTAAGCAGTTTATTTGACTCATATATTATGTGTGTTATTAAGGAAGAAAACATTAAAGTGAATAAGTGATGGTTGAAAAGTTAAGTTTGAACTTTGAATGTATTAATTAATTTGAATTATTGAAACTTGTTAGATTTTGTGTTGAAATGGAATATTATGATATAAATTGGAATGATGAAAGTAACATTTTTGTTACTTAACATATACTGTATGAAATGTCAGATTTCTGGCAGCTGAAGCCCCGAAAGACGTGCGAACTAACGAGATTTTCCCATAGAAATAGAAAATGGTAATGTTACTCTATCCATTTCCTCTTGATGTTCATTCCTCACTGTTCAGTCTAATCCCTTTAGTATCTATCTCCATTGAAGTTTTCTATGAAAAAAGGAAATCTTCTGATTGTTGTAGATTGGAAATTCCGATTCCTTCATGAAAAGCAATCCTTTTCATAGCTTTATATCTTTAACGTGTATCTAACTGAGTTTTCTCCTGTCCCACTCTTTCCAGTTGTTTTTCTCATACTTCAAGGACATGGTGGGCAGAGAAGTGACAGTGGAACTGAAGAATGATTTGGCTATCCGAGGCACAC
>JAJOOR010009815.1:0-13156 GCA_036250505.1 Solanum acaule
CCTGGTATATCAGTGGAATGGACTAATTAGCAGGGAATGGAGGGGTTTTTGATGGTTTGACCTGGAGCTTTGCTTGTGGATGTTGGTAAGGAGTGGAAGGATTTAACTTACAGTTTGGTCCCGTCTTTTAACTGTTTTTATCTCTCTTCTTCTTTTCCAGAAGGAACTTTTTTGTTAGGATGATGTTCTTAAGCGGGGAATATAGCAAATAAGGTTGTACTCTTTTTATTTTGCAGGTTCCAATTCTGTGCAATGACTGCAATAGTACTGGTAAAGCATTTTTTCACATACTTGGGCACAAATGCAAGCATTGTAATTCATACAACACCCGCATGATTGGTACTGGCGAAGATCCCCAATGACATACATGCTCAGCTTGATTCAAGTGGTGTTTTTTCTCACATTAGGCCTTCTTGTTCCTTTTTGATTTGCTTCTTCTAGCGACCAGTGTTACTGTACAAAGGAATCTGGGATAGTCCTTGGATAAAATCTCTCCATTTTTTCTGTTGCATAGTGAAAACTTTCAGAAAGAGTAAAAAGAATTGGCTCCACTCCGACTCTCAGATTAAGAAAATGATGAATAACATTGAAGGGAACAAGGTTTCTCTTTAGTATTTGCTTTCTTCCAAGTATCTAGTTGTATGTGTGCAGCTTCTCACGGAGACACCTTCAAGTCATTATTTAGGGGAACATCTCACAAGCTCCCATTTCAACATAAGACACCTTCAAGTCATTTCACTTCTACTGTAACTCCATCGCCTGAACCAAATTTGGGGTTTGGGATGGGGACCTCCGTGGCAGAACAGCGGGTGGATTTGTGGTAAAGAGAAGATAGAAAGATTCTAAAATATTTAATTGAAGTGGAAATTCATTTTTCAAAGTTACTAGGTAATTGGTGAAGAGGTTCCGGTCCAATGTTTGTTCTCGAAGGTCGTGTAGAACCAAACTCTCCAAATTTATGACCAACCTTTCCTTAGGGACCCACAATAGATTCAAAATAATTGAACATTTCATTAGCAAATCAATCAATAAACAACGGGGAGATTATACGAGGCAAACATATAAATCACTATAGTTTATAATTCATAGCTATATGTAGAGTTTTATGACAATTTTTTCTCTTCTCTCTCTTTCCACTGCCCTCTCCATATATTCCATCCTCTTTATCAAGTGTACTATGTATCAATTGTATTCAATCAAATATAAGTGAAAGATATGTATTTTATATCAATTGTATTTAGATAACTATATTTGTATTTTGTATCAATTGTATTCGTGATACAACAAATACAATATGTATTCATCCTCCCTACTCCCTCTCTCGACCTTACTCGCCTCTCTCCTCCTAATATGTAGCTAAATACAATAAGTTTTGATATAATTGTATTTATTTGAATACAAATTAGTTGTATCAATTGTATGATGGCTGATACAATAAATACAACAAGTATTCTACCTCTCGCATCTTTCTCCCCTCTCTCCTAGTCGCACTTGCCTCTCTCCTCTCCAAAGCTATAATTTGTAATTAAGCACACTATAACTATAGATCTCTAATTAATTTTAAACTATAGTCATTTTTAAAAGTTTTCCAAAAATAAATAAATTGGAACAATATTGTTAGAAACGGCACATATAGATTTATTTTGTATGTTTTTTCACAAAATTTCCAAATAATTTAACGCCTGCCCCACTAGTTTAGTTTTAATTTGATACACGGGTTGTCCTTAAAATACATTTAATTACACGATTTATATTTTAAAATAAATGCATGGGGTTTTCCTCCACAATTGAATTTATTTATGTGTAGTGAGATATGAGTGATAATCGTTTGTGGAATATTTACGCAAGGCAAAAGTGATAGGAGGAGCTTTGGGCCTTATGGGTAGCCTTTTGGGCCTCGGTTCGTGGAGGGTGAAATACGTAAAATCTCATCATCCTCTTGTTCATTAGACTCCAACTGAACAAACTAGGGTTTGAGATCCTAAATTTTGGCGTTATGAAGAAGAAAATGGTAAAGGCGGGTGAGACGGAAACGAAGAAGAAAGCAAAATGTTTCAAGGATAAGAGGAAGAATATGCAAAGATTAGGAGGAGGAGGAGGAAGAGGAGGCTTATCATTGGAAGCATTTGCAAACGCCAAAACCAAGACCATCACTTACAACCCTGCCATCATAAGTAATTCTAACCCTTGTATTCTTACGACACTGGCTGCTTGGGGAATTAAATTATTGCTTTTACCGAAAAAATAACTCTGCCCATTCTGAATCTATGGTCTGAAACAGTTGGTTCTAATAGCATAGCATAGATATATGTTGTATCTGTAATTGTGCTTTTCTTTTTGTGCAGAAAAGCAAAGGGAGTTCTATAAGAACGCCAAATATGTAAATAAATATAAGAGGATAGTTAAGCAGCAACAAGGAGAGCCTTCTGGTTCTGCAAGACAACTAGAGGTTTGTCATTTATCCATCTCCTCTTTTTATTTCCATTCTATTTCAGTAATTGTAATTGTGGAATTAAGTAACAATCCAAAACGTGGTAATTGCAACTAGAAAAGTGAGGTATGTGTTGTTCATTCCAATTCCAATTGCTATATCAGGATGAAGAAGAAGAAGAAGATATTAGGAGAAATAAGAAGAATAGTGCTAGAAGCCTAAGAGAAATATATGAGAGAAAGCGCGAGGAGGATGACAAGGCAAGGATGGAGACAGAGGCCACTATTCTAGCAAGGAAAGAAGAAAGGCAGAGAGCTGAATCTCGAAGGAAAGAACTAAGGGAGAAAATGTTCAAGAAAACCAAATCAGGCCAACCAGTCATGAAGTACAGAATAGAACATATTTTGGAAACACTTCAAGGATCAAAAATATAAGTATGAGCGAGCAGTAGCATCAAAGAAGCAGTTGCAAAATACACAAGTGTGTATGGATGTAAAAGTTCAATGAAAAAACTGTATGTTTATCATCTTGTCCAATTAATATTACTTGACTTATTTTCATTAAGCCTCTTTAATCGTTCGTTGATAGATAGATACACTATGAATAGACTGGGACTCTTTTGAACTTGATGACTTTTATTCGTGCACATTTGAACTTCCATCTTTACTTCATTACTTATTCTATCATTTGCTTTCTTAGATAGGAGTACCAGTGATGCTCTTCTATGGTGGGTCACTAGTATTTAAAGTCTTGAATTCTCATTGACTTGTAAAGGTGAATTCAGAATTAATCCTTCCATTGAACTCATCACTTGATTATGAGTTCAAATTTTGACATGGGGATTACCAAAAATAATTTTCTGAAGAGATTCTTAGTACATGGAAGCAATGAATTTTATTGACTTCTGAGTACATGATGGCATAATCTCATCAGAAGAACAAGTCAATAGAAAAGATGATGAAATTAGCTGCATAACGATGCACAAAGTCTTCAAATCGCTAGCATGTTGTACATTGTTGAACATACCCCCTTCCCCCTAAAACAAAATACTAAGTAGTAATTCTTATTCCCAATGATACATAACAACACATAGGGGTCGGTTACTGGGATTAGGAGTCATTCCAAACCAAACAAACCTCACAAGAGTTTTAACTCTTTATAAGCTGATGCAGTAAATTAGCTTAGCCAAGAGGTAATAGTTGATGGCATGTGAGGTCTTCGACTTAACACTTTATGGCTACCACATCACAGCTTAACCAACACTACATAAAGGAGGATTAATAGCATGAGGGTGAATTTCCATTGCTAATGTGCAGCATCTTCTTTCATTATCCGAACAAAACCAGGCATGTCAAACCTTGGTCCAGCCACTGTTCGGTATATGTAAAGTTTATCAACAGGGCAGCTTCTTGGCTGCGTGTCCAGAGGACCCATCTCATCTATAACTTCAATATTAAGCCTATGCATCTTCTGACTTAGCAGCTTACAGGCTCCAAAACTTACTGAACAAGAAGACATCCAAAGGGATCTCATTGTCTCCAGTTTTGCAGCATTAGCCAAAAGAGCGTCGTCACCAAAGGGGCAGTCTCTGATCTCTAGTTTTCTGAGGCTCTCACATCCAGAGAGTACATGGTGGAGGCCCATATCACTATCCCCAGCAAAGGCGACGGAAAGCATCTCTAACTTTTTAGCATGGGTCCCAATGTACTCAAACACACGGTCAGTAAGAAGGCCAGAAAGAGAAAGTCGCCGCAACTCTTCGCATTGTTCCACAATTGCCCCAAAACCAGCATCAAGTGGTTCACGAGTCAAGTAATCAGGAGTTCGAGGTTCCAAAATACACAAGCGAAAACGAACCATGTTAGGACTGTTTCTAGCAATAGTAATCAAAGCGGC
The DNA here is from genome assembly GCA_036250505.1 of Solanum acaule. Lineage (NCBI taxonomy): Eukaryota > Viridiplantae > Streptophyta > Magnoliopsida > Solanales > Solanaceae > Solanum > Solanum acaule. Next base: position 4,328 of record JAJOOR010009815.1, read on the forward strand.
ATTTGTCATTTGGCGGCAGAAGTATAAAACTGTTTGGAGCTTAGGGCAGCCATCTGAGACAGCTACAAGGCCCTGCTCTGTCAGGGTAACATTTGGTTCTGGATCAAAGGGATCAGAAGGAAACACCCTAAGTTCTTGCAGGTCTTTACAGGTAAAGGCAAGCGCCTGGAGACCGGTATCTTCAATGTAGTCTAGTACCTGTAGTCACATTTATTCAAAGTGAAATGTCTTAAACACTAAGCAACTATTCCAAGCTTGTAGCAAGAAAGATAAAAGAACCATTAGCAGGAAATTCTTTGAATGTCACAGGAAAAGAGAACAGATAAAAAAGTCTTCAGCATAAAAGTTAAGTTACCTATTTCGGAAAAAAGTCTTCAGCATTAAAAAATCTAATTCAGATTGATAAATATGTCATATGGCCATTGCGTATGAGAACTATACAACCAAAGAATGTATCTTCTAGATCCTACTTCATGTACAGGTCTATAACTTCAACTTAAGGTAAAGGTGAATTATTTTAGCCAATCTTATGAGTGGAAAGTATCTGCATATCATGATTTTTATCCTAGATATCCTTGCCGTCAACAGAATTTACAAGACGATAAACAGGTAAAAATTTGTGTGCTTCTCTTATAAACAATCCCTTGCCTTCAAGGCAAGATATCATGCTCTTAAGTTATCAGAATGTTGTGACTGAAAACATAGGCAAGTAAAGTAAAGTAAAGCACTGGAACATACCCACAATCTCTGCAAATTATGACACAGACTTATGAGCTTGTTAAGATGAGGGTTTTGAATAGTAGCATAGCTTAAATTCAATGAGGTGAGTCTGGAGCAAACTGGATATACAGCTGGAAGGTAAGCTGGCATGACATCCCAAAATCCAGACAAGCCTTCAAGCATCTTGCAGCCTGAAAAAGCTTCTTCGAGGTTTGAGAAAACATCAGACTGTAGCTCAGAAGAGTATGCACCTGTACCAAATTCAACCAATTGGGAAGCACAAGACAATATGTGTGGAAGTTTCTCAAGGGGCACAGCTTGACTGAGCCGAAGTGTTTTCAAATTAGGAGAACGTGCAATGAGACTCTCCAGATGTGATAAGCTGATCTCAGAACCCAAACAAGAAATGTTGAGTGACACCAGTGACGTACAACCATCAGGAAAATGACTGAGCCAATCACTACTTAGGTCCTCCACTTCACTTTCTCCCAAGTCTAGTTCAGTGAGATTTCTGCATGAGAAAAAATGTGCAAATAACAATTTCAATTCTTTCTATAAGTGTATGGGAGATCCCCATTATGTTAACCAGTATGAGCAGCAATCAAATAAGTAAGGCAATAGGACCTGCAGTTAGCGGCAATGGCAGCAAGTCCATCGGTAGTAAAGCCTTCACAAGACAACAAGACCAATACCTTGAAATCGTGAAATGAGGTGGAAATCAAGTCCAAGGAGTCATCAGTGACAACCATTCGCTTGAGTCTAATTTCCTCAAGCCAAGGATAAGAGGGAGACATTGCAGCAATCCAAGGTTGAAGATAGGCACCCCAGCCGTCAGGAACGAGATTAAAGTCGGCAAAATGGGGCTTTCCTTTGAGATAGATAGATGTGAGTTGAGGGAAGCGTGTGATCATAATCTCAGGGCTAACGGCGTAGCAGTTGCCGATGAAGACACTCCTCCTAGAGAGCCTCTCGAGCTCGTACCACGACTTAGAGACTAAGGATATACTGTTACGGTCCTTGTGTGATGTTAACAAGGAGAAGAGGTGCTTCAACACTTGTTCAGGGAATGACGACATTGTTGTTCAGATCTGGAAGAAGAAGCAGAGTATTTATTGTGGGAAATGGATAGTTAACTTAACCAGGGTTAAGTTTAGTTGTCGGTGCTCATATTAATTATTGTGCTCATATACTACTACTACTTTTTTTATTCTTTCTTCTCTTAATAAATAAAAATAATAGTAGTAATTTTCTTTTCATTTTTAAACATGAAATTGATTGAGAATAAGGTACGGTACTACTTCCATTTTCTTTGTTTTAATTATATTTATTTAAAAGATGTTTTTAGTATAACCTTTATATTTCAACATCACATATCACTTTAGGTAAAGATGAGAAAATTAGTATGCTTCCATTGTATGATATTTAACCGAGAATGATTATTTCATTTTGTAAGTAGTGTATGTATGTAAAATAGTTGATTAGACTTTTGAGTGACAAATTAAAAGATTACATTTTGGACCGTTGCTTCAAATCAGGCTCCGCACTCCATCCATATCCATAGTATAAAACATGTCAAACTCCAAAATATTCTATCTAATTAATTATACTCATCATCAAAATGGGAGTGGCAAGAGATGAGCTATCAACACACTCACACTGGTGCTGCTCTAACACTGACAAGAAATGTAATCCCCTCTCCCTCCCCATGGCTTCAATCAACACTAGCTCTTCTTTTTTTGTTTTGTTTTTATAGTCAACTAGCTGCCATTCATCACAGTGGTCCAATATAAGTACTGCTTTAATCTGTGATGAACAACTAACTCATTGCCTAAACCATTTCGCCTAATATCCAAAAACAATAGAAAATGGAACAGACTCCATTCATGCCTCATCATGGAATTTGAAAATGATTCATTCATTAGTAAATTATAATTAATCCCTCATGCCCTAACATTTATTCATTTATGCAGAACTAGATGACAAGACAGAGGCAATACTCAGTGTAATTCAGCAAGATGCAGATACCTTTGCTCAAAGAGCAGACATGTATTTCAACAAACGACCACAGCTCCTTAACCAAATTTATCGCTTGTTAGCTGAGGGATATGATCAAATCAAGTGTAGGCACATCACCATTGCCTTTCACAAAATATCCATTCATCGAGAAATCCTATGACACCTATTCAGTCTCTGACTACTCTTCTGATCTATCAGATCCTGATAACGACCAAGAGGAAATTCAAGCATCAAACGGCCTTAGCCTTAAAACTGATCAAGTACTAAAGTTGCACCAAGAAATTGAGGAAAAGACCCGAGTTCAACAACAACTTCTAATGCAGAAAGATGAAGAGAAAAGAGAGGCAATCAGACTGCTTTGGATTTGCTGAGGTGGAAAAACAGCAGGCTCAGGATGAAGGCCTCTCCGAAAAGGGATAATTTCATTGAGCTCAAGGCATCAAACAAGGGTTTTTTGAAGAGCACATCTCCTAAGCACTAGTAATTTAGCTAGTATATTCAATGATTATACTTTTTGTTCATTTGCTACTATACCTCAAAAATTATTCTTTTTAGTATAGGAATAGTATTCTTTAGGCAACTGAATCAAACAGAGAATGAAAAAGCTTGAGTTTTTTTAGACAAAGTGGAGTCATTGTTTTATCATAATCCTTCTTCTTTGGAGATACAAGAATGGCAATACATCTCAATTAACTTGCCTAATATTTCACAAAGTGATTATTTACTCTGATAAGCAAAAACAATATGAATAAATCTGTAGTACATGGTGTGAATATTTAATACTAAAACAATAAATTATACCAAAATCCAATCTGTACCAACAATGCAGCAATTACAGACCAAAGACCAGAATTGCACTAAAAACTGATGCTAGAGGAATTGCAGAGTGAAATGAGAATGAGGCAGAAGGCTGAAATGGCATGAAAGGTCCAGGAGCAACCATAGCATCTGGATTTGGTGGGCTGAGAGTTGAAGGTATAGTGGGCAGTGAAGAATCACTTGGAGCAAGCTCTGAGCCACCAGGTGAAGGAAACAGAGGAGTTATATCTGGAGAAAGTGAAGGTGAAGAAGATATTGGTGGCAATGCAGGTGCAGCTGAAATAGTTGAAGCTGGCATGCTAGCTACAGAAAAATAAAAAGATTGGCTAATCAAGAAAATCATGAGTGGAATCAAGAATGGCTTTGTGGAAGTGGAAGCCATTAATAGATGGTTTTGACTATTCTTGGCACAGAAATAGTAAAGGTATTATCTTTGGTGAAAAGAATGACATTATGATTATCAAGAAGCTAAGAAGACAGCTTGGAATGTATTGGCAATGGGACAAGATTGGTTAATGGTAATTGTTGAGATATCACATGAGCTTGTTTGTCCTCTTCCTCTATGGAATTTTCTCTATCTGACAAACCATTTTCAAAATTGTGTCTGGCACCTCCACCATCTTGAAAATGTCAATAAGTAACTTGAAAAATATGGAAACTACCTTGCTATAAACTTGCTTATACAGATAACTATTTGCATGGTCATTTCATTTAATATTTAAATCATTTCTGCAGGTGAAAAAAGAAAAAAGAAACAAAAAAGGTCTAAGTAAGCATGTTCAGGAATTTGGAATCTTGTGTAGGTTGGAGTATGGTAGGTCCATTCTACAGTCTATGACATAATATTGAGCTCATAGGAATGTGATATTTCCCACATACGGATCCGGTTCAGGAAAGTGAATAAATACACCATCTTATCTAACCTTCCATTTTTCAAATCAAAACTTCTTGTTGCTGCAAGCAAATATAAGTAACACAGATGATTTAGAATATGCTCCTGTCCTTTAACAGGTTTCAGACCAAAGATTACTACCGGGAATGGGGAGGAAAAACTGAAAGAACAAAAAAAAATCTTGCCTATACTGAATTATGTGAATGGCAACAAAACCTTCAACTCTCAAAATTTCCTAAAAATTGATAATTACATCCTACACCTGTAAAAATAAACCTCAGAAATGCTGCATACTTTGTGCAGGGCCATGAACTTCCATTTCACCTAAAGGCAATAACCACCAGCACATTGATTTCAACTGAACATTTTCTTTTTTTATATTTTTGCATCCATCAGTTGTATTATTTGCTACATAATTGTTGTTCACTTTGCGGGCCAATCTTGTTTAAAACCAAAGGAGGTAGCCATGTAAGCGCTGTTGTGTAGAGTCACCATGCAGATTTTGCCTGTTTATCTGAGTTCTTCCCCCTGTCAAGTTTACAAATGTGATAATAGATCTTTTTCTGCAAGAATAACCATCTTATTAATGAAAAACTTTGGAAGAATGGCTGCCTTCAAGTGAGAATCAAGATCAAGCTTCATATGTTAAGTGATCAAGCCCAAAGAAGCCCTTCATAGCCAAATTCACCGTGATTGGTTGCTTCACTTTGTTCTATGGTGGAATCAACATACTGTCCCAGAAGATCTGATGATCTTTCAGCTGGAATGCCGTAGTCTTTGAGAATACTAGCTGAGGCAGACATGGCTTCCTCCCTTTCCAGAACCACCAGAATATTGTCTTCAAATTCAAACACTAAATATTTGCCCTTGGATGCTGCACAAACAGATAAATTTGTAAATGCTCAGCTAAAGAGAAAAGAGACCTCAACTACGTATATTACCACTTACAATCTACAAGATGAGCCAAATGGTGAATGTTTTTAATTCGGGTGCCATTCAACTTCAAGACCTGCCAAGTAAATTAAAAATTGAGACTTCATAGAAGCAGCATACAACAACTATGCCTCAACTCCAAGCTAGTTGGGGTCGGCATATGAATCCACTTCATTGAAAAATCACCCGTGACTTAAGTTGAAGTTTGATGTTCACACTAATTATTGTTTACAATTCAACTGGTAGGAATATAACATCTAAGTGAATACAAATAACTTACCTGCTCATTGTTCATATCCTCATATCCAATATTTACTTCATTTGCCAAGACCTACAAGCAAAATAAACCATTGAATGTGGCATTATTTTCGTAATTAACCCCTCGGCATCATTTAGAGGTGAAAAAATGGGTAAGCAAGTGATAAGGTATACTAGAACCCCAAGGGTGACAAATGGGCAGGCTAAAGCCTATTTAACCATTTTGCCACCTCTATCATCACCCTTAGGATAATGTGCCCTGTTCCTGTTCCTGTTCCTCCACCATGTCCCAGGAATGGGTATGTCCTACTATCGAGTCCAGTAATGAACAGAAGAAAGGATAAATATTTCAGTCACTATATCCATGAACTGATTTACCAAGGCCAAAACTTACTCCATACATACCTGAGATAGTACAACAATCTGCTCACCTTCGAACTTGGCCAAAGAGTATCGAGCCTTGGTCAATAGTTTTAGCTAATAAAATTAAAATAAAACAATCAAGACAAGAAAGTATTTCTAATCATTGACTTATCAAAACAGAACAAAAAAGAAGTTTTAATCATTGCGAGCAATCATCATTTTGTCAAGACTTACCCCAATGCTATCTTCTTCTTCCCTGCCAAATAAAATATGAATGTGTTGTTATCAGAGAGATAACTCTTATACTAATATGTACTTGAAAACTAGCAAATTGCTAGCTACGTATAACTATACGAGGGATTATGGAAAATCTTACTCTATTAGTGGTTCGGATAGTGGGGTAAACACCAAGCCTGCAACTATTAGGTATGAAGGCTGACCACCTTCTATGTGATAAGGAACCTTCAGATGAGAGCAAACAGATCTATATAAATTAAACTGAGATTCAAGTGATGTCAACAAAAAGACCAAGGGTCAGCTAACATTTATTTTATACCAAATGCACACGTGGTTTCAAAACTGCTTGAACTTTCATAAATTCTCCCGCTCTAATGATACCAAGCTCAACTGAATCACCAGTGAATCTGAAAAGGAAAAAACATTTTTTGAAAAATATACAGTAGCATGTGCATACTTTATAAATCAACATGCAGGATCAACATCGACATGGAAGATGGGGAGAGTTTGGAGTTTTGACATTAGGGATTCAGTGAAATACTAGCATTAATTGATATCCATTTCAAGGTCACCAAGGAAATGGATCCACCAGGAGAAAAACAAAAAAAAACAAAAAAGACTATTCAACCTTCACAGTATACAAAATGATAGCATTCCCTGCTAGCTTTGGCAAATTTTAATTGAAGCAGAAACTTATGTGGAAAAGACAAAGGGGGAAGTGTTGTCTTGAAAATCGGTAACCATTACATGAACTAACAGTCAGAGTTTGACATTCAAACTGAACATTAAGTGCAGAATGTTTGTCAAACATAGTATCATGTAATGAAAAAAATGTTGGTCAAACATACCAATGCCTTTTAATGCAAATTTAACTTCTTGCAAGTAATTAAACATTACTTTTGACTAATGAGATAGCGAAAAGCTATACGTTCACTTGATCGAAACGGCACTGTTCCTTCACACCCAACATGAACACCATCAAAGCTAACAATGACATCGCCCTGGAAAAATGTGCCAAATATTATTCGACTTAGTGACATTACCAAATCAGCATGTATATGAAACAATTATCCAAAGAAAATTTCTGTAGTAACTTAACTAACAACATAAGAAGAGAAAAAATCAAATAAGCTAATGTAGAAATAGGTCGGACTAACTAAACATGATCAAAGATTCTGGTATACTCCTCTTTTCTCATTCATTAATTTAGTAATAGGACAATATCTGGATGTTCTGGCAAAATGAATACTAGATACCAACAGAATATCCATGTCATGCACATCTATGGTGCATGTTAATCAATGTTGTAAAAGTAGCAATTAATGAAAAGAATGTAAAATCTATAACTTGAGTCCCTAGTCCATATTCAATCAATCAATAACACCAAATCCCAAACTAGTTGGACACGGCAACACGAATCTTCCATGTTCATTATGCTCTATTTAGAGACACATCCTCAGTGGATATTGTTTCAAAGAAGTTATCTGCTATAAAGGAAGGAGGAAGTCAACATAACTATATTAATCAATCACACTATTTTCTAGAAAGAACCGATTGTAATGACTAAATCAAGTTAACTGACACAAATGGACGGAGAAGAAGTGAAGCACACTATTTAATAATGTAGATGCCTGGAGCCATGAGCCTATGACTTCCAGGGGGCTTCTGATGACAGCAAAGACTTTTTATTTTAGTTTCTCATTTGTCACTACCCAGTCAAATCAAATATTTTTTCTTATGGTCCATCCATTTGCAGGTTTCAGTTTAAGGGTTACATATTTCAAAAACTTTGAACGTGAAATAAATACCATTAAGCTGAGGCTCTCTGGCCTAAATTAACTGTCATTATCAGAACAGAGCTACCAACTGCTGACATTGATAGTGGTGCAAATAAATCAATGTTTAACAGTAAAATCAGCAATAACCTGCTGAAATAAAGAATACAAATACCTCTTTCACAACATTACTGATGTCAGAAGTGGGCTCAACTTTCCGGACGAGTACACCCTATCAAACGAAAAACCAGCTGTATAAGAGGACGTCTAGAAGCATTATACGAGTACCAAATTTTCCACACAATCAACTGAGTAACCACTACACATCTATGTCTCAGAACATGTTACTGCCAAGGTGGATTCAGTTGGATGAATTTCAAAATGGGTTTTCTTTCACGTAGGACTAATTTTTTTTCTTTTTCCTGATGAGGCACAAAGTATTATTAGAGACCAGAAGTGTCCAGAACACTGAAGATATTGTAAATGCTGCTTCATTCAGGATGACTTCCTCTTGAATAAAAATCAGTCAACTATTAAAAAGTTCACCACTGGTATTTATGAAGAAAAGTTAGCTTTACTCAGCTCAAATCCATACCCAAATAAATTCAATTTTTCACACGCTTAAGCCTAAGGATGCCTTCCACATTTTCTTTAAATTGTTTCTCCGAATGTGTTCCTATGTATTCTAATTGATAATTGTCAGCAGCAGGCAACCTTTTTTTATTGATCAATGAATTCAGCAATTACACGCACAAAAAGGGAAAACAAAGCACAGACCTTGGGGGGGAAAGGAAGGGGGGGGGGGGGGGGTGAAGT
>JAJOOR010009824.1:0-27338 GCA_036250505.1 Solanum acaule
ATATGAGTAAGCATTGACGTCGTACCATGTTCTTTTGTGTCAGCAAAATACTCTTTCTTACAGTAGTTGCAAACACCTTTTTCACTTCCATCAGAATCAGTTTTACGAGAAAAATGATCCCACGCACGAGATCTTTTTTTCCTTCCTTTCTTTACTTGGGACTCAACAGATTGACTTTGACCTATTGCATTTGAATTAGAAGCTCCACTTTCACCAACAACCTTATCAATTATTATATTTTCAGCCATGATACTTTCACCAAAAACTGCGAAAAAATATAAAATAATCGTTTATTGAACTATTTTTTATAAGAGGTCGATGAAGCAATGAACTATTGAAGCCTTGAAGGAACTAAACAAAGAGTAATTAGTTTTTCTTTCTTTCTTGTACATAGACTTGGCGCAGAACTGTACAAGGGGCTTCAAAGGTCTTCATTGAGAAGCATTACAATCGGCATAGGCGTATAATAAGTGATACAGAGTATTAGGTAAAGATTTGTTAAAACAAGGTTGGCTTTTTACTAACCTTGACTACACTGTATTCTTCCATCTATGGTAAGAAATAGTAACTACACTCTTTATTTATTTATTTTCCTTGTCAAGCTGCTGCTTTTGATTTGTAGTGTGTAATCGTGTTTGTGTAATTTTGATAAAAGAATAAGAATTGCTGAATCACAGTATTGATCAAGTTGGTCTATGTTGTAGAACATAATGTTAGTGAAATTTCATCCTCCATTAGAATTAATGTATTTGAACCCCAATTTGAGTCATGACAATAAACACATCATAGTATCACACAAAGCACTTCAGCAACTAAAAGACAAGTACAAGCAAATGAGCCAAAATGCCAAACAAACCAAATGCCATTTCAAATAAAACAGTAATGTTTATTTAACTATTTCAATTGTAGTTTTCTTATTATTCAAATCCAAATGTTGTGAAATTAAAGTGCAGCCACAATCATTTTCTCATAAATCAAATCCAAACATCACACTTCATAGTGAAATCTTGAAATTAAGTGAATTTAAAATTTTGAGACTTACTTGTGAGGCGTGAGCAGTGAGCGACTAAGAAGTGAGAATCTAAGACTGGAGAGCCGAGTAGGTCTGTGCAGAAGTCGTGAGAACTGAGAAGAGTGAGACTCGAAGTCTAGTCTCGAGCAGTCGAGCTTCTAACTTCTGAAATTTGAGCTTGTTCACCTATTAGACAACCAACAAATGACATTTAAAGGAGGAAATTTTAACACCATTGCAAAATAACCTGCTACAAATGAACTGCACCATCCAGAAAAATGAAAATCATCCATTAGACCAGAATATAGTACACAAATGCATTGAATATAGTCAATATTCTGTTCCTTCGTTTGAATCATGAAAATAGACACATGATGATTAATGGAACGAATAAAAAAATTGCAAGCTTGAGGTGTCAGACTGTCATCGTTAATCGTTACCTTGCAAGTTGCGTCCTCGCCTGAGTGACTACTCCCGTCGCCTTGCTGGACGCCTGAGACCTGAGTGAGAGTGACTGGAGTCAAGTCGTCGCCTCGCTTGAGTTTGGAAATTGGAGAAACTTTGGAGTTTCGAATTTGGAGAAACGAGAGGAGCGGTGAGAAGAGTTTGAACTTTCAAGTCCTAAAAATTAAAAACCCTAAGTCCCTAACAGAGAAATGAGAATTTTGAAATTAGAAATTAGGGAAAAAAAAATAGTGGGCCTTATCGGGGTATCGGGTACCCCGAGATTTTTCCTTCCCAACCCGACCCCCGAACCGTTAATCCAATAAAAAGAATTAATGAACCGAGCCCCGAACCAATTACCCAATATCCCGACCCGTTAGCCCAATAAACCGAAAATCAGTTCGGGTTAATGGTTTGACCCGATTTTTGCACAGGCCTAGGTTAAACAGTAAGGAACGTATTGTTGGGTCCTCTCATCAAATTGGGCCTATATGAATTGACCCATTGGGCCTACGATCCGAATCCACTGATCACCGACCCTTTTCAATTTGAAAACCTATAGCTGGGGCAAGAAATCCCGCTCAAACCCTCATTTCAAACTCTGTTTCTCTCTCTCCTCTCTCTGTTTCTCTCTCTACGGAGCCTTCTAGAGATCTTTTCCGACGAGGAAAAAGGTGAAGGAGAAATGGCGGCACACATAGGAATGATGGATGGGGCATACTTCGTCGGTAGATCGGAAATCCTGGCTTGGATCAATTCCACACTTCATCTAAATCTTTCCAAAGTCGAAGAGGTATTGAATCTCTCTTTTACTTACTCTGCAATATCAGTTAAATTTCTAATTCATTAGTGCATCTTTCAAATTGATGCGCTTTTGATCCACGCACAGGCGTGTACTGGTGCGGTTCATTGCCAGCTAATGGATGCCGCTCACCCAGGGCTAGTCCCTATGCACAAGGTCAATTTCGATGCGAAGAATGAGTATGAGATGATCCAGAACTATAAGGTTCTTCAGGATATATTCACTAAACTCAAGATTACCAAGGTTAATCAATTTTGAAGTTCTGTTTTTTTTTTTAAAATTTAGTTTTATCCTTGTTAATCTCTTTTGAAAATTATTTTCTATGTTTACTGAGTGACATGCGTTTAAATATTTGGATTTGATCTACGTGGCCGTACAAATTGCTGGTTTTTTTCTAGTCAATTGATGTTAAATTCTGTGTTTGTGGTATTAGCACATTGAGGTTAGCAAATTGGTGAAAGGAAGACCTCTTGACAACCTGGAGTTTATGCAATGGTTGAAGAGATACTGTGATTCTGTTAATGGAGGCAATCTTCACAGGTAACCTTTTCAACCTACGTTTCTCTGTTGCAATTTTTTAATTTAATTCTTTTCAACAACCTTACTTATGGTCTGTGTATGTTTGTGCTGAGGCATGGAATTACTGTTATAATGGAAAAGGTGAAAACTGGAAATTAGGGCACAAAAATTGTTCACCAACGTAGAGATAAATAAAGAAAATGTTCAGCAAAGAGAGTTGAATATATTACCTAGATGTATTGAATAGGTAAAATGGGTCATATTTGTTGAGTAAAATTGGGTTGAGTTTATGAAAAGGTTATGAACTTAATTGCCACATTTGCTTGGGTCAAAATGAATTTGTGTTGCAGATCCTATCCCAGCTTGCCCCTTGCAGAACTCAAACTTCACTTGTTTGTCTTGATTTGTTCTATTTTTTAAATTTCCTAGTTTGCAGCTATGCAATCGAGTTGTTAAATAACTCTACTGAAGCTTTGTATGTTGTTCGGTCTCTTAAAAAATAGCTCTATGTGTCGGATCCTCCAAATGCTATGCTATGCATTTTTGGAGTATCTAACATTGGTGCGGCAACATTTGTGAGGATATGAGCAACATAGGATCCTTTCACCTGCATTAGGGCTATATTTCCACTCTTGTTTTCATTTTTTTTCTCTCTTTTTTAATAAAGGTTTCTGATGTTTTAATTTTGTTAGTTGTATCGTTATCCAAATTGACCCAATCTTTTGAATTGGTGGATATAGGCTACATCGATTGTAACTTTTGAGTTCAAGCAGTTAGTATTCACGGAATTAGGATTTTTAATGGATCAGGGTTGACACCCCTATTCTACAACGATAGAGCATATATGTATGGTTACTTTTTAATCCCACCACAGATCCTATCAAACTCGTACTCCTTTTCTGAGTTGCAAACTGGAAAAAATAATTATGAACTCTGGAATTCTAAACTGTTAAGATAAGAATATACTGGCCAGAAGCTCTTTTATTCTTCTATCACCAACCACGTCCATCATCATTGTTTCTAGACAATCATCATTCTCCACCAATGCTTGCAGAGCATGGTGAGTACTCCCAAGTCCATATAGAGAAAGGTTGCGGTATGTTAACAACAATGACAAAAAAGTCAAAAATAGTTAAGTGTTATAATGGATCTTTATGAAAATGAATGTGGCTGGATGTGCTCTCTTCAGCATATGTTACACCACCACTCGAATATAGTGTTGAATGGGCAAGGGTTTTGAATGAAATATACTTAAATAAGGCAGAACAAATATAGAGGAATTATAGAACCCAACCCTCCAACTAGTTCTTGGTCTGAAGAATAGTTCATAGTTTGTTGATTTATTGTATGAACTGCAAGGTAGCCTTGTGATGCTACTTGTGTAGAATTACTGTATGACCTTTCATATTTATGGTTCTGCCTGCAATGTATGGACTATTAGCTCAATCTTATACTCTCAGAAATTGTTTACGTGCAAGTTAACTTGCATTAAGGATTCCTTGTTTTACTGATTTGAAGTTGTAATGTAGCATGTGCTTAAGTGAGGATTATACCTTTGTTCTCAACTAGGAGTACTAAATTGACATAAGAAACTTGCCTAATGGAGAACTGTTGTTTCTTTTCTTTATATCAATGACAGTTACAATCCTCTTGAAAGAAGGGAAGGGTGCAAGGGTGTCAAAGAAGTGAACAAAAGATCTGCTCCTTCACAAAATGCTACCAAAAACGCCTCAACTGCTTCAAAGCATGTCTCCCATAACTCTAGAAGAAATGAAGTACCTCATGTAAGCAGCACAAATCAATCTGGTAAGATCTCGAGGCCTTCTTCAAGTGGAGGATCGTCAACCTATTCTGAAACAGAACGTACTGCACATGAACAACAGGTAATACTAATTGATCAGGTATGGTTTTGTTTGAACCACTGAAAACTTATTAGTAAATTCAATGCAGATTACGGAGTTGAAGTTATCAGTGGATAGTCTTGAAAAGGAAAGGGACTTCTACTTTTCAAAGTTGAGGGACATTGAAATCCTGTGCCAATGTCCAGAGATTGAAAACCTACCTGTACTACTCTTTCTATTCTCTAATCAATAAAGTTATGCAGATTTTTTATAGCAGCATATTCAATTTCGTTTTTATCTTATATCTTACAGGTGGTTGATGCAGTGAAGAGGATTCTGTATGCTATGGATGATGACACATCACTTGTAGATACTGAAGCCATGGTATCTGAGCAACATCAGCAAGTAGAGACATTGAGTTGCATATCTGAAGAGGCAGAAGAAAGGCTGAGGGTAGACACTCAAAAGAGGAAAAACATTGTCAATGTTGACGTTGACCTTGCTGCCAGCAACACATTGTCTCCAAGGCAAAGGATTTCCGATGCTTCTGATGTCCATTGCAGTGGATCTCTTGTGACATATTGATCAACCTTGTCTCCTGGATAAATGATTGGGGAATAATTCCTGCTACCGTCTTTGTTACTCTAGATATATGTTGTCTGAGCATACTTCATTTCTAAGCAAATACCGTTTGAGGAATTCCATCAGTATAGAAGTAGTGAATATAAAAAGCCTATCTGGTTTGTCTGATTGTCTTTTGTGTACAACATTGCCCTATGTTATTATTGTTTTATAGCAAGTATTGGTAACTGTACTGGTTGCTTTGTAGTCACTGCACTGTAGTGCAAGTCTTGGGTCATTTTGCTTATGATGATTACTGTGGTTTAATGGATACTTAAGTTTCAGTCATCTTTTTGCGTATCAATTTTCATTTCTTATCCAGTGACTTTAGCTTATTTGTTTTATTATTACTAGCACTATCAGGAATTTCACCATGGTGAATGCATGTGGAATTAAATACCAACTACTATGTCAAATTTGCAATGTATATAAACTTTTACTAATTGATGCACAATTGAAAGAATACCACAAAAGAGTTTTGTTACATCTTGTCTTCACAAAATATTTACATAATTGGTCAACAAAATATTACCAGACTTGCATGTAATGTGTATTAAATATGTAATTATGTATGCATATGGTAATTGACATAGGATTTTGATTTTTGAGGAAATAACAAAACATAAAATTAGAACCAACTGAAACGACCAATCTCTAGGTAACCACCAGTTCGCACAATAGACGGCCTTAAAATTAGGACCAATCACTCACATAAAAGTCTTTCCCCTTTAAGAAATCCAGATTTACAATTTGGAATACTAGCTATCGTTATTGTTGAAGAAGAATTCTGGAAGAGCTGCAATATGAATTCATCAACCAGTAAGGTATGATTTGTAGATCCAAATCACTCTTTTCTTTTTTGTCTTGCCCGTCAAAAAAATGGAAGGAAATTGTGTATCATATTTACTTAAAAAGATATTGACATTACAGGGTACACAGGATGTGAAGGCACCAAACCAAATGGAAAGTGTGAATTACGAATCATCAGTTGGACAAGGACAAGGACAAGAACAAAGACCTGTAGAAGTAATTCATCAGCCAAAAGAGCTATTTCACGGAAATAACTCCATAATATTTATCTCTTGTCTAATTTTTCTAATACCTACTTGTTTATTTCTAAATGCGATAACTTCTTCATGTGACTCTATCGTCTAACCTACACGTTGGATGTATCCATACTTCAGAAAATATTGATCATGATATCTATTAATATTATTCACTACTCTTGTATAAATATTTGACTCATTTTAGAGATTGTTAATCATAATTACTAGTGTTTCTGTTATGTTAAGTCAAATTAATTAAGAGAGTAAACGAGACAAGAAAAATATACAAGGACAAAAGGATGAAATATAGATTGATTTTTTAAATCGGACTTCTAAGTTTTTATAATCTCATCCTATTTTCTTGACTTTTTCACGTGACTCGAACTTCTAACCTATATTATTCTCACTCTTTTATAAAAGATAAAGTTCGATTTATTGCATTGCCAACGATTCTTTACTTCTCATACAAGTAATATGTGATTTGTTTGTATTTGCAAATTTAAAAAGGGAACCTGCTTTTAGTACACGTACGAATCACTAACGGATTGAGAGTATATTGTTAAAAGACAGATGCTTTCTTAGCCAAAAAGTGAAATAAGAATAAATTTGCATACTTTATTCTCCTCAAGCATTATCAGAATCATATTCTCTTCTTCTTTTTTTTCCCCTTTAAGATTCGAAAAAAATGCGATTCATTATTTGTATACAAAAACTATAGGCTTGTAGGGAAGTGTGATAAACTAATTAAGTTGTCTTTGAACAAGTAGTAGTTCATTGTAGAGCAATGGGTATGTCGATTTCCAAGTTTGTAAAAATGTTATTTGCAAAGAAAGAGATGAGAATATTAATGGTAGGACTTGATGCGGCTGGCAAAACAACCATCTTGTACAAGTTAAAACTCGGGGAAATTGTCACTACCATACCTACTATTGGTATTTTTGCTATATACGTTTAATTACTACGAATTCTATATAGGTTCAATTGCAAAGAAAAAACTTAATATTTTCTCGAATATTTGATTATTATTTTTAATATATACATTAATTGAAACCAGGATTTAACGTGGAGACAGTGGAGTACAAGAATTCCAGCTTCACAGTATGGGATGTGGGTGGACAAGATAAGGTATTTAATAAATTAATTCTAACATATATATATTAGAATGAAAGTTAGTTACTAGGTTGATGATGATTATATTAATGCAACTAAATTGTTTTAGTAATTAATTGTACAGATCCGGCCTCTATGGAGGCACTATTTTCAGAACACACAGGGTCTAATATTTGTTGTAGACAGTAATGATCGAGATCGAATTTCAGAAGCCAGAGATGAGCTACATCGCATGCTTAATGAGGTAAAATACTCTCCGTCCCATATTAGTTGTCACATCGATGATGGATAATTCATAAATTCTCGTAACTTTTAAAATACGTACAAATTCATGTGTTATGTAGGAAGAATTACGAGGCGCTACAATTCTTGTATTCGCGAATAAACAAGACCTTCCAAATGCTATGAATGTTGCAGATATCACCGATAAACTTGGCCTGCATTCACTCCGACAACGACGCTGGTAAACCACAAACTTAATATTATATCACACCGCAAAAGAATATTTGCATCATTACATTATCTAATATGTTATGATTTTTATTATTATATGTAATTCCCCATGATGAAGTGAAATTAGTTTTATGAAAATAAGGTGTTACAAGTGAAATTATGCTAATATTGACGCTAAAAGTTTGTTTTGTTGTAGTGTCACCTGCCTAGCCGTAATAGTAATTAGTTTGTATTTGGTGTATACTCAATGGATAATACAAGTATAATAATAAGTGTGTTAATCGATATACACACTCAATAGAGGAGTGTGTTAAAAGATCTGAAAAACTTTGTTCTATTCAAATTGTAAGAGGGCAAGAGATCTCATTTTCTCCGTGTTTTTTTTAAGGTACATTCAGAGTGCTTGTGCAACATCTGGACAGGGACTTTATGAAGGTCTTGATTGGTTATCACATAATATCACTGGCAAGGCAAGAACATTATGGCCTTTTCACCTCCTCTTTTAATTTCATTTTTTTCTCACCAAAACAAAACTGAATTTACTTGGTTAAATCATAATTGCAGGCATAAATTCAAAGCAGCATCCAGCTCAAGAAAATCCTCTTCTTTAAACCCCAAACGCGTTGATTTTAATAGAAGCTATGACTATACGTATATTCTGATACAACATTTCATTATTGTAAACTATAGTATTGAATTCCATGATTTTTGCCTATCCGTGTATGATTGAATTTCATAATTTATGACTTTATGTATATGGTTGAAAAATTAAAGTCACTGGATATTCCCAATGTAGACTATAGGGTAAATTCAATATGATAATTAAACACTCATCAACATTCACGACTTCATTCTCCTTTTAAGGCTTATCCGAAAGAGAATATCGTAATTCTTCACGGTGAATATCTAAACGGGTTGTTTGATGTTCAGTAATTCTTGTTTAAGCAATTCATACATATTTTGATCTAAGATTACACTCTTCCGAGTTTAAGCAGTAACATATTCTTCTATAAATCTAAAAATATAAGAGAAATTAACAATGCGTTTTCACAACTCGACCGCTACATCAATTCTGTTCCATTTAATCCCTCTTTCATGGCGGCATATTTTTCGGGCTAAGTAATATTACTTAAAATGCTAGACGCGCAAATAATGGTTGTGGTTTTGGGAATAAATTTGAGAATAATCAATAATGTAATGAAACTTCATGATGTATCAAATGACATTAATCATTGATAAGTTGGATTTTTTAAATTTTATAATGGAAGAACTTACTACCTGAGCCCTTAAACAGCCTTAACCAAAGAAGGCCCATACAGCCACATATTGTTACTTCAATTGTCTTAATTGACCTAATATCTTAGGAACAAGAATAAAGTGTAGTTATTGACCACCAATGTTTTTTTATTAAATTCAATGCAATAATACATAAATGTAAAGTTGAAACATAAATCTAACGGAAGCTGCTAATCATTTATTTTTCAACAATGTCATATTACACCACAATGAAAATTTAATGTGGATCGAAATCTCACTAAGACGCACTAAGATCGAGTCAAACTTCAATAATAAACATGTCATGACATATCTGCAACAACACGCATGTAATATCTAGGTCGATCTCAGCCAGTTTCTTTGTTTTAGCTGGGCAATTCGACTCACCTATCTACTATAATCGAATGTAACGGCCATCTTGAACGACAAAATATACATTATTTACTTTTTTTTTCTTCTTCTCTTGTACTTGCAGCTTGGACATACAATTATAAGTTTGTAACGCTCCAAACTCGGAGACACATACCATTTGGGAAATCAAAATAACGCTAGAATGCAACATTAACCGCTTGTCTTTCTCTATGTATATCATCAATTATCTATCATTACTTCAGTCTTTATAAATTGGTTTCATTTTTACAATGTCAGTGTATATTTATCTAACCAGTCGATTTTACGGTCCTCATATGATGAGACACATTTGCACACTCTGAAATCATAAGCAAAATGTAGAAATTTTGTGGAAAGAGAGAGGATCAGGTATATGCAGGGCCTCAAGTAATTAATTACGTATGACATTTGTACTACGGCACAATTAATCGTCTTTGTTTGTTCATATCTACAACGTAATAACAAGTCTATTAGCTATGGTTGGTCTTGTTTTCTGCAAGGTCTTATATAGTACTATCTACACAAATGTGAAAAAAGACAGCTCCTCATGTTTGGTCCTCAAACTATTTCATCAGAGCATTAATTAATAGAACAAATAAGTACTGAAAAAATTGAATCATTTCTTTTTAAAAAATTTATATAAGAAACAAGTTCAACCTTAGCTGTCCCCCATCTACAATTTCCCTTTCTGTTTGATATATCACATGATGAATACTGTAGCTTTGCCTTTTTCATAATCTGTTTCCAATTGTCTTATGTTTTTTCTAAAAAAAATCATCTAGTCTAGTCTTAAAATAGAAGGTTAGCTTAAAGTGATTCAAAGACAAAAAGTTGATTTAAATGATAATAATTCTTCTTAGTCTTCAATATTAGTAGCCTACAAAATAAAGTGTCACAAAGTTGCCTAACCTTTAATATCCAAGAATTGCATACAGATACAAACACCTATAATTTGTTGGTGATTTTAATATCCTCTTTATTAGGGTATCAAGATTCTCATCTGTTTTGCCAATATATGATATATGGTAGGTACCAAATTGGACCAATATTACCAACCAGTGGTATTGGGTTTTAGGTGAGTCAGTACGGTGTCGCGTTGGTTAGGGAGATGTAAAACTTCTTAGCACGAATTCGGATTTAGTCGGACTCCAACGTAGGTATTAGACACGGAATGGAAAACCCAAAAAAATAAAATTGGACCAATATTGTATTTGTCTTTGCCTCACACCAATATTTAGGAAAATATTCAAAACCCAAACTTGTTTTTTTTTTGTGTGTGTGAAGGAATAATGCACAGTACTCTAGTAAATATTGCAGAGTAGAACAGAGACAAAGAAAAGGAAAGATGAAAAAAGAAAAGAAACTCTATTATCTAGGAGATGTATAATTTGCCAGCGGAGTTTACTCCTAGAGTTGTGGTCAAACTAGCAAGTTTTTTAACGTTATATTATAGTGTTGTTATTCTAAAATAATTGGGTGGTCCCTAATTAAGAGTATCATTACATAATTACTTTCAAACACACTCAGGACCCAAAGATTGGTCACTTTCTACTGCTTAAGAAAGTTGTAAGTTCTGCATCCATTATTGTACATCAAAATGTTATCATCTACTAGTACGATATATGGCAGCTAAGAATCCGTTTAGTAGTCACAACAATCATTTTTATCTGTCTTGTCTTCTCAAGGGCGGAGCTAGAAGTTCAGGTACAGATTCAGCCGAATCTAGTAACTTTTGCTCAAATACTGTATTGGAATTAAGAAGTTTTTTATTAAATATGTACAAACATTTATGTTTAGAACTCAATTATTAACACTTGAAATCATCGTTAGATCATCTTAATGATGACATTGTGTTATGCATATCGGGCTTATGTATTCAAGCATACAGAGTCAAGCAGTTTCACTTCCTCCTACCAATTATGTGCCTAGAAGTGGACTTTATTGACAAGACACATAGTAAGTAGACAAGGATTGCTATAAAACCAGGAGCAAGTATGAATTAGGGACAGTAAATTCAATGGTGCATCACCTACTAGTACTTTTGGATTAGCTAATAAGTAAACAAAAGTGTATGAATGGTTCATTGTTTTTCAAAATAAGGTCTAAGTTTAGGAGAAAAGTCTATGCAACAACTACTGAAATCCCACTGGCCGACAATCTATTCCTGCCCTCGAGACATATCTCTCCACATTCTAATTTAATATACTACTACTTCAGTAGCATATAGTCTAATGCCAACCTGTCTTACTTTGAAAATCTTTCAAAGAACATATAATCCATTTCTTGAAAAAACAGATAAACATGGGGGCATCCATCTCTATCTATGATCCCACATCCAAGAATCAGGATCAAGTTATGGCTTTTCACAACATTCATCTTTGACATACAAAGGAAACATAATAATTGATATCTTGGAATCATAATTCATTGATGATAATGATTGTATTCAACATAATTCAGCAGCATTGATTCAACTCAAGGGAAAACTCCACCAATCCCATATCCAATGAAGGAGGGGGGTGGAGTTGATGTTCACATAGTCTAGATCATCGGACAAATTAAGTCCAGTAAAACTTAAATGGAGCATTGTGCAATTGCATTTTTAAGAGAACATACCAAAAAAGAGAGTAACCATTGTCGAAATACTAGATAATCTAGAGAACAAGATATCGATCAGTGAAGATTACTACCCAGTGGAGCTAGTGTCATTCGCTGATCTTGAGTTTTGTTTCTCTTATACTGAGGCTCAGGTGAGGATGAAATCGAAGATGCTACTGACCATGATTCATTCGAGCTCTCGCTACTAAAATATGCATCAATAACACCACTTGGACTACCAGGTACCGACTGATGTTTGCGCTTGAGACTTTGGCAGAGCTTGTAACATGAAGTGCCCATTAGCTCAAGAATAAGATCATTGCATTCCTCAAAGCTGTCCTGTTTATTGATCAAGAACTTTAATGTTACAATAGACTCAATGCTAATCAAATTTAGATGTTAAAATTCAAATGTGAAAGACAACAGACCTTTCTGACTTTAAGAACACTCATGAGCTGATTCTGGTATTCCATAGCATTGTTAGGCTCAATCTCATTGATCACATAAAACATTGATGCAGTTGCAATAACAGATGGAGGATAATGCAAGAGCCTAGAATCTGCATTCGATTCAAATAGTTTGATGATCAACCACTAGTACTAATTGTAGAACAAAAGATTTCTATTTCATCAATGAAACAATCAAAATCAAAAGCAGGTAGATTTCTCACCAGTGATAATATCAAGAATGAGGCGTTCACACTTCTTAAGAAAATCCAAATGCAGGTTGGTCATGAATCCAAATCTCCTCATTATATGATCAATGAAAGATAACGGTGTCACCAGATTCATTTTCCACTTAAGAGTAGAAAGCACCAGGAGTTCCATTCTCTGTATAGTCTTTGCTTCAAACACAAATTTAGAATCAGCAACCTAAAACAATAAAAACAGAATCAGCATTAGATACAACAGACTCCCTAAATGAACACATAAAAACTGACACTCAGACATTTATACAAACACCAGCATTGCACATTTCAAGAAACATACTTGTAGGTCTAACAAAAGGGGAACTTGGGTCTCCTCCACTTTGGCAGCAATGGAAAGACAGGCAACAGCAGCAAGCTGACTCATCCAAGGCTTATCTTTCTGAAAGCACAATCCAGACACAAACCTATCAAAATAGTTCACAGCTAAAACAGCAGTCGTAGCAGTAAAACCATAGTAACCAATGACCCTCAACATCCAATCCAAAGCCTCTTTTCTAACCCCCATTAAAGACCCATCTGAGATTAAAGATTCAAAACGCAAATGAAACTCTTTTTCCTTTGATAAAAGTGTGGCAAGCTCATCATGTTCCCAAAACATGTCACATTCTAATAAAGGCAGAGTCTTTTTAACATTTTCAACCCATTTTTCATTTCCCACATCTAAACTAGACCATTCACCTAAATCATCATCCAAGAATCGATCTTCCTCACAGTAAAGGCCATCAAGAAGAGCAGAAATAGGATTTTGGAGCTGGGAATCTAAAGGGAAAACCATCTTCTCCTTCTTCTAGAGGGAAGAAGACAATGAAGGCTCTACTCATTATCTTTAAGGTAAGCCAAAACTCAATCTTGGACCCAGTAACATATCTGCTGCTTGGCTTATGGTTTTTTTCTCTCTCTAAAGGACAGAGAAAAAAGGAAAGAGAGAGAGAGGGAGAATAGGAAGAGCCAAAAGGAGAAGAGAGTAGAGTAGAGTAGAGTAGAGGAGGGTAACCAAAGAAGTAAGCAGAGGAGGGATTTTATATGAGAGAGCTTTCACGCCTGTCCTTTTTTTCCCAAAAAATCTCTACATCTTTTTCACAGTCATATATATATATAATAATAATATCTCTATTTTTTAACGTGTTTGTTTTTCAAAGGTCTTTTGGGTGGGAGTCTTTGCCGCTCTAGCCAAATGGCGCACATTCACTTAAAATGTCGTATCTCTCTTATTTTCGATTCAATTTATTTGTCTTTTATTTTCTTTTTAGTTTGTTTCAAATAGTTCTATTCTTTTGTCAAGTTTTTAATTTTAATTTTTCACCTGATATATTTATAATAAAACTCCATGATATAGTTACTATGTAGTGTTTGATCTTAAATTTTTAAATATTTTAAAAGAATTATATGTATGTGAAGTTTGAATTAATGTGTCAACTTGTTTTTGTCCATGACTTTTTAAAACATACTTATTTCATATTCTTTTTTTTATTTAAAAATATGACTTGTACTCTTAAAATCTAAAAATATTCAATCATATCAAACAAACATACTTATTAATCCCAAAAGTTATCTGAAACTTTCACTTACGATATCATTATCACAAATAATAATCATACATAGTAATAAGTTTGATATTCCCTCCATTTCATATTAATTGAACTGTTGAGGTGTTTTATACCCTTTAAGAAAAGAAGATTAAGACATAAATTAGGCTTAACTTTCCATTTTTACCCTTATTAATTATTATCAAAATTATGATTAAAATAACTAAATATTAATTAATAACTAATTCCAATACTAACTAATGAAGGGTAAAATTGGAAAAAAATTCTAAAAGTAGTCTTGAAAATTGAACAATTAAGTTAATTTGAAAAATAAAAAATGTCTCAACAATTCAATTAATATGAAATGGAGGGAGTACAAAATTATAATTATTAATAAAAAGCTACATAATAAATTATCCAAGATCATAAAATAAAATGTTAATAAAATCTGTTAATACCAAAATTACTAATTACTACAATTCGTCAATTACGTTTATTAATGAAGATTTATCATTTCAAATAAATAGATAATATATAACAACAACAATAACTAGTTGTTCTTTAATATAATTTTTCAATGTTATACCACTAATTTGATCGACGAGCTTTTTTAACTCAAAAACTAAGAATCCATGGAATGTCACTCATCCCGCTCCCCATGGAGTGTTAAGGGGTCTTGTGTATTATAATATCTTCAAAGTGATATTGATATACGGATTAGTTGGGGTCATAATTTTATATATAAAATATACAATTTTTGGCGTAAGATCTAAATAAAAACCAATTATATATTGGCCTAAAAACATGTTTGAAGTAGAATTTGAAATTTAAGGTTTGATTTTCAACTCTCTCAAAAACAAAATAAATTTTATGATCAAATAAATATTTACCATTTAAAAATAATAATAAAAATCCATAATTTATGGTTAAACGGGTATAAGTACCGCACTAAAAATTGGTTCTTAGATCTTAACATAGTTAACATTTTACAATGTGAATTTTAAGACGTTATTTACCTGATAGTATTGAAATGTAGGTTTCAAAAATTAAGTCATTGATTGTCATAATTTAATTTCTAAAAAGCATTTTCCCTCGAAAGGGAAAATAAACAAAATTATTTTCTTTCATAACCATTTCAATTTTTAGCAAATATACCGGCATTATATATATTATCAACCTATAATACTCACAAGTTTTAATTAAGAAAATTGTTTAATTTGCTAAAAAAAATTATCAATTTTTTTTTTTGTTTTTTCACTTGATAATCAAACATCTAAAATATTTTTCAGGAAAAAGTCATTATTACTGAAAGACATTTTTGAGAAAACAACTCTTCGTACGTCATACTAACTTCTATGCAAGGATCAACCAATTAATTACAAATGTAGTTTACCTAATTACCTTCCTAGATGATAAGCTCTATGAGGAAAATCTTTCTTTCTTTGTAAATTCTAATTACATTTTTTGTTCAAGGCACATGTATGCACAATTTAAATAGCGTAATACAATATTATTATCTTATAATTTCATCTTAAAAGAAAAGACAAATTGAATATGTCAATTTTAGATTTCAAAATTACCAAGTTTTTCCTTTGACAAATTAAGACTCCAATTTTTTCTCAATATAAATAAAACTAATACTAAATCAATATTTCTAATCTCACCTACTGTCTCATCGTGAAAATGGGAAAAATATACGTTGCATCTTTAGATCTCTCTATAAAAAAAATACTATTCATATTTTTCTCAATCTTTCCACATCCACAATAGTCACTTCACTCCCATCTCAAGATTAGCTATTTTTATAGATAGAAAAATTGTTTTCGACAAACTCTCAACACACAAGAAAAGAAGGGTACGAAATAGGATTGCAAGCGAAGAATAAAACAATTTATGGCTTATGAAATTCCACAACAAAATGTTGAATATTTTCTTAATCAAGTATGAGCTCAAAACTATATGCTTGAGCCCTATATTGGTATATCGGATCACCAAAAATCCAAAAGAAAACTTTTATTACCCTTTATGCTCAACAAAATTAAATAAAAAAGCCTGTAGTTGAGCCATAAAAATTTGCACGAATATTCCACAAAAAAAAATGTAACAGCTACTGTTTCTAATTATAAAAAACTTATAATTTAATTTACATCCGCTTAACCCAAAAATATTAGCGTTTAATTGCGTAATGTGGACAAGAATATATGACGTTTTAAAATAACAACTAGGATATATTAAATCAGCCGAATTGCAAAATCTTGGCATGTACAGAGTGACAGAATTAGAAAATTCATTAAAAAGGGGTAAAATATTTAAAAAATAATCATATGAAAAATTAAGGAGATATATAACTTTCTTTCCTACTAAAAATGTGTATCATATATACTTGCATGGGAATTAATGAAATTGCTAATCTCATTAATAAGGGATGAAGGGTTCATTTCTATATACATAAAAATGGGAAATGAGTCAAATATATTTTTCAATTTTGTCATTTAGAGCTAATATATACTCGTTATAAAAGTGACTTATATATACCTCTATAGTTACAAAAGTTGTTGATACACACCCCTATCGTTACAAAAATAAATCATATATACCCCTACCGTTAAAAAATGTGGGATGAAAGTGAATAAATTTATCTTTTAAAAATTAAAGTTGTGCGAGAACTATAATTAAATACAACCAAATTAGTGGTATAATTACTCAGCACAATGCACATTTTGACATATCTTTTTTTTTCCCTCACACATGCATGTTCTGAATTCGGCCAAATGTGGCTAAAAGTTAAAGAATGAGCTGAGAGAGTTTTGTACGTACTAACCCATAAATAATGCTAAAAGAAAGGCTACAACAATAACAATAGTACTCCCGTTTCAAGTTGTTTGATCTATTCTGATCTGATATGAAATTTTAAAAAATAGTTTTTTTTATTGAATTTTGTACTTTAAATTAAAGATATGTTAAATATATTAAAAATATCTTTGAATCTTGTGAATTTAAACATAAGTAATGTGAAAAATTGAAATTAAAGAGTTGCTAAATAGAAAAAAAATCAGTCTTTATTAAATGAATTAAAATAGAGAGTATTGTCAATCAAATTAAATATTGAAGATTGTCATAGGATGCTGAAATAATACAATGAGGAAGAACATTGTCATAGGATTCTCAAATAAATAGATACATGTAATTGATTGAATGAACATCGAAATTCCATTCCAATATTTTAGTATATGTTTTGACTAATTAATAATAATGTTTTTCCGGAGAAAAGACTGAATTACGTACTGCAAACGCTGTTGTCATTCCAAGAATGTGAGTAGACTTCTAGCACTCCACCAACATATTAATTACTCAATTCATCTATCATTTTAAATAGCCAAATATTTTTCACTTGTTTTTTTGGGAATTTATGGATTTGAAGTTGAAGATGGTGGAGTCGTGTTGATAATATTATATTATTTGGAAATAATGTTCATACTTAAACACTGATTCAAAAATGAAAAATGAGTTGAAAAACCAGTTATAATAAGCTAATTTCCGAAACATGACGAATTGCACACTAATAAAGAAGATGAAAAGATGGAGCATGTGTAGGATTGTTAATTAAAGCATATGAATGGGCATGGGTGTCGAAGAGAAATAAAAAAAAACATAGTGTTATGTGGTCCTAATTAGCTTATATTGAAGAAGCAAAGAGATGAGATCTATGCTGCTAAAAAAAACAAATTTAGGATTTTTGGGAAGGAAAAAAGGTAGTCTTTCTTTTCTTTCCTTTAGATCCCTTTTTTTCTCTTTGCCATTAGCCCAATTTTATATATATATAAAGGTGTTACGCATTGTCATGCTTATAATGTCTTTTCCAATGTCTTCTTATATTCAAACGGTCATCTTCCTCTTTCTTTCTTTACTCAGTTGAAAGATATTACTCTATTCGTTTACTTTTAGTTGTCAAGTTTTATCTAAATTTTTTGTTCAAAGTATCAAATTAATGTAATCTAATTTAATTTTGAATAGTACTTTTGAAAAATACAAAATGACAACTAAAAGTGTACGAAGGAAGTAAATATTTTCCGTTTACTTTTATTTGTTCATTATTTTAAAAATAAATTTTACTTTTATTTATCATTTTTAATGGATTGGGCTCCTCTCTATTTATAATCTATTCATTTTTATCAAGTTGTTATTTAGATTAGAGACACATGACATAAATTAGATATAGAGGTTAAGATTTAATTAACTAAAAAAAGTCTCTAACCATTATTAGATAATAAATACATTATATATTTAGTTTCAAAAAATTATTATAATCTCACAATCTTAGCAACAAATTATTTTGTTTATAAATATAGTACCTTTTGTTTTCCTACTAAGTATTTAACAGAATAATATGTTGTTAAGATATTGTGGGGTACAATAATTTTTGGAATCAAATATATACTAATGTATTTACTATCTAAATCATGGTTAGATTATTATTTTTGATTAATTAAATCTTAACCATTAAATTTAGGGAAAATTGTATGAAATAGCAAATTATTAATTCAAATTAAATGTTATAGCCATAGTTTATTTTAATTGTAATTCGCAGCAAACATCCCTTTTTTTTGCCATCTGATTCGATATACAATTAGTCATTTTCGGTATACAGTTAGCCATTTTATACATTTCGATATAAAATGTGTTTGTGTTTTTATAAAGCGAGAGAAAAGTGTATATACAAATACAAATACATATATTTTCGTCCTATACACTAATAATTATATAAATACAGATCTTATTATGCAAATTACAATGTATAAATGAATTTATACAAAACTGAACAATTTGTATAAAATTGGATGTTTGTAGCGAATTATATAAATCAAAAGCTCCATAGCAAACATAAGATTTGCTCTGGAGCGCAATTATGCAAACTATTGATATAACATACAAATATGATTTTTATGTTTGCTATATGTGAAAGTTACTCTTAAATTTAACCTATGTCACGTGTCTCTAATCTAAGCAAAAACGTGGAAAACATAAAGAGAAGAGAAATGGAGATGAGCCGAACCCGCTTTTAACATATAAAGAAAAGACGATTAATTACCCTCAATATTAATTACTTATTTTCAAATCAATTTTCTAGACCCAATACTATACATCAATTGATATGGATATGGTGATAAATATTCATATCAATCATTATTTCTTAAAAGACATTCAAAGTCAAGAGTGGACAACTAAAAGCAAACATTAATTAAATTTTTCTCCAACGCCTAAATGTAAGTTCTACAAAATGATAGTTAGACCAACATTATTTAATGGGGGTAAGTGTTGGTCAGTCACAAACACCCATTTAGAAGATGGAGACAAAAAAGATAAGAGAAGCGAGAGTAAGATGATTCAGGAATGTGAAAAGGAGGTGTGAAAATACACTAGTGAGGAGGTGTGAGCGGTTTAACTACAGTACGAGTCAAGAGGGGTAGAGATAGTCCGTAAAGAAATGAGAGGAGGTGATATATACATTAAATAAGACATGACACAAATCCAGTTAACTGAGGACATAATCTTTGGCAAAATGATATGAAGTTTAAAAATTAGAATATAAATTAATAGGTACATATTGAGTGTTGAGTGTTGTTGCACTTCATAATATGGGATAGACAGAGGGCTAGCCTCCTTGTCTTTTTTCCTTTTTGGTAATAATATTATTAAGTTATCTATCATGAAGATGTAAACATACGATAGCAATCACATAGAATTTCTACCTTATATCATCATTTTCATATTGTTTTGATAAATAACATGAGCACCTAGGGAGATCAGAGAGTTGTTGGCGAGGCAACAACACTCTAAATTGGGGTTGCTATACTTGTTTTGTATCTTACTATTTTTTGTTTTAAATTTTTCTTATAATTCGAAGGTTTATTTATAAGAAACAACTAGTTTACCCCATAAAGACAGAGTTAAGGCCTAGAACTTGTGAGATCGATTACACCAAATATTTTATTGTTGTTATAGGTCAAAAAATTCTTATACTGTTTTGTACCATATAAATTACTCCCTAAACAACAGACATTGTCGTCTTTAGTTTTCATTGCGCTGAGTACGATAAAGTTACTGCCATCCAGCTACTTACAACATAACAAATGCACAAAATAGAGACAATTCATTTGCTTTTCACATCTACAT
This sequence comes from Solanum acaule, assembly GCA_036250505.1. NCBI lineage: Eukaryota > Viridiplantae > Streptophyta > Magnoliopsida > Solanales > Solanaceae > Solanum > Solanum acaule. The sequence continues at coordinate 20,521 of JAJOOR010009824.1, forward strand.
TTTTCTCTTACCTACCAGTACTACTATTTTATTTCTAAAAAAATAATAATGTTACTCGTCTTTTGAAAAGGGAGTATTCATTCATCTCTCTAAGATGCAGATACACAACATGCATGCATAAAGCAAAGAATGCAGATATACAACGGGAATAGTATTAATGTTAGTGCTATATATATTTTTAAAAATCTTTTCACTGCTTTAATAGTAATGGTTCGAATTTCGAGGAAGTATGAAATTAAAGAGAAGGTGCAATTTAAAACCAAGTTGTAATAAACTTTTTACTCAAATTAGTCTGAATTTATAGCACGAAGCAAATATTCCTTTTTTCATCTTTTTAGCTTAGACCTATGGCTTTAAAAGAACTCTTACATGTAGCACCAACATGGGTTGTGGTGCAGTAGTTGAACTGCTTTATTAATAATCATAAGTTTTGAGTTCGAGTCTTGAGTATGAAGAATATTTTATTGAGAGTGTCACCCCCGAATACGCCTTGCAATGCGTGATCCAAATTTAATCGATGTTTGCCTTGAGATTTCCAACTATTGTAATTAATGGATGTTAAGAGTTACAAAGTGGATTTTTTCTTTTTCATTGCAATAGGAGATATGATATGATTCTTGCATGCCCAGTCAAAAAAAAGAAGAAGAAAAAGTGTCAGTAATTCTACAACAACAGTGGAATCATATTTGGCAAAAAGGGTCATCACGATACTGCAAACAACACACACTTTTGATTCGGACTCTATACCATATTATGCTAAAGCAACTACTCATGTACAGAAATGAGAAAATTATTATAAAACAAAAAATTTACTCCCTTTCTTTCAGTTTATGTGTCTCCTGATTCAACATGATTTTTTAGTAGGCGTTTGATCATGTTTTATTATGAAACATAGAAAAAAATAATTTTGTATTCGAAGTGAAAAATAAGTTGTGTATGATTATGAAATAAATTAGCTAGAGTTGTTTTTGGATCTTTTGTGAGTAGTTTGAAGTAAAAACAAGTGAAAACAACTTTTTGTTATTTTTGGATCTTCCGAAAAAATAAAGCAGAACTTTTTTAGAATTTTATGATCAAAACTTGGTTGGACCAAAGTTGAACTTCTCAAAAAAGTGAAAACAATTCAAGGCAAATCGATTTGAAATAAAAGTTTTGTTTAGATATGTAATTAATATTTTTTTTTAAATCGTACTCATAAAATGAAAACCACACAAGATGTGAAAACTATCAAAATTCTCCAACTATTATACAATCTTATTAGAATATTTTAAGACACCGAAGTGATAAATCAAATATGTCCGTGTTCCTTTTATCAATTCATATTTACAATTACAATTTTTTATTTTACAAACTCAAACATTAGGGATTGTCTTTGTCATTTTCACCGAAAAAAACAAAAGTCCGTTGACAAATCGAATATCTCCATATTTTTTTATCAATAAATATTTGAAAATACAAAAAAAAATAAAATAAAATTGACAAACTAAAACATTAGGGATTGTCTTTGTCATATCTATTTTATTGTTGAGAATTAGAGCCTTACCCTTATTGTGCCCTCCATGTGATTATTTCCTTCCCTAGTTTCTAACGTATTTGATACTCTTAAGATGTGAATAAACTTAGATAGTCTAAAATTTTGCCTAAAGATAAAATAAAAGTAAGAAACTTCTTTTAGGGAATGGATAGTTTTTTATAATTCAAAAGATTCACTTCACATTAAGGGTTGACACCATGTAAGTCCATTTTCTAAACTCTAATTTCAAGACCAATAGAAATTAAGTTAATTAGAAAAAGACTTGGTCATCTAAATTAAACCTCATATTCACACACAAGACTTGGTCACAAAAGAATTGAACCCCATATTTACACACAACAGTCTTCATTATTCTGTCAAAAATTGTACATATTTCCTTAATTACTATGTGCCACACACAGAAAAAAAAAAGGCAAAGGATTTGGAAAAGTCAATTGAACATAACAACCTTGGAATACAATGTGTCTAATAAAAACATGTGTTTATAATGTGGAATTTTTTCATAAACAACCACTTTTCAGTCCTTGTAACTGAAAAACAACCTTTTGTTTTGAAGTTTCAAATTTAATAATAACGTCTTGAAGTTTCACATGTGGAATACTAAATTTTATTATAATGATTATTTTTTCAAAGATATCACCGAAAAGTGGTGAGTAAATGCTATTTCTACAAAAATATTCTAGTAAGGTAGGAAGTTAATGAGAGATGCTAACAAGCTCGAGAAATACAAATTGCCAACATCTATTGGGCCGCCCATGAGCTTCTTCTGATGTTGTCATTTTGGACCCAACTAATGATAGAAAGGCCCAATGTTAAAACAGCAATTCAATTAGTATATATGGTACGCTAGTAGAGTGTGTCTAATTATGTAGTTTAATCTTGTTATTATTTTATGCTCGCTTTAACGATGTTAATACATGTATTAATAATTCGATATTGTATTTGACTTGGTAGTATATACTGAAGTATCGTGTAACTAATGCAACATTATCTCTACATAAAATTAAAATGAAAAAACAAAGAAAAGTTTTATATAATAAGATTTTTTTTTTCAGTACGTGAAATGGAAAAGCAAACTGAGTCGTAGCTGGTATCAAAGTCAAACATGATGCAACTAAAATATAATACACAGTGCTGAATTATGCTACCTTATATGATGCTAATTAAAAACTATGAAAATGACATTTCGTTTGACAAAAATGAAGTGCGAAATAATTCTTCAAAGTCACCGTTTAATTTATTGGTTCCCATCATTTTGGGACCAAAATTTTCCACCAAATTTATGTTGAAACTAAAGGCAAAATTCATCGTTTAAGTAAAAACAAGAAATATCAAACCGGCAAATTAAGTACAATCATGAATGGAATTGCCAACTAAAAATTAAAGATATTCCCTTCAATCAAAGTTACATTATATGCTTTTGGGATAAAGGATGGTCAAACAAGAAAACTATAATGTCTACCCATTATCATCAAATTACGTACGTATATATACAATGTAGATATTTTATGTATAATCAAGATATCTTAATTCATGAGTTGGATAACATATACATATGAAATGGACGTGTATTTGATTAAGAAATGACTTAATAGACCTAATTCAACCTCAAAATCTAGTTCATGCGCGATGATTTATTTTTAAGACTATATAAATAGACCATTCCAGCCCTAAACACCCAATGTGAGAACTTATGTACAATACTAATGCTACCAAGACTAAACTACCTTCCTATAATATGCTTCATATACACAATAGGAGTTGACTCTGATATCATAAATAATTTTTATATTATTAATATATACATATTGTTTATGTTGTATACAGGAGTAGAAATTAAAATGTACAATATGTTGATGAAGAAGTATAAAAGAAGGAAGATGGTACGTGTTAGCTATGTAATAAATTAAATAATTAGAGTTGCTAAGGATGATTAATTATCTGATTGCCTATACCTTTCAGTTCAATTACTTGGCTGCAACCACTCCCACCAATAACTGGAACTAGTGTGGGGTTATGTTTTTAATTAATTAGCATGCACACCCCCCTCCCCCCCCCCCCCGAATGTCTATTTTAATTATGTATATCATACAATAATATATAATATAAAAAATATACTTTCTGATTATTAATTAAATGAACAACTATATAATATAATTTTTTTCAATAAATTGTTTTTTAGAATTCAAGATATAGTCAAAATTCAGAATTTGTCTCCCGCTTAAAATGTCTTGATTGGAGTAATCCAAGTCAAAAAGTAGAAATTGCATTAAAGTCCGGGCCACTTATAATTTGAATTTCTTCTGGAATGTTAATCTTCCCTGGTCCGACGCCTTTGAACCATATTATTAAACAAATTCGTGGATTGCTTCGAAACATATAATACTCTATAAATTCCTACATACTAATATTAAATGTTTTTTTGCCTCCAAAACCAATGAATTGGAATTAAACTAGATGGTCTCCATATACTTCTTTTCTTTCTAGTCCTATTAATTTTATATATTTGTGTGTCCATGTTAGTTTACATGATATTTAAGAAAATAAATAAATTGTGAAGTCAAAAAATTTCACTACTAGATAAAATTGGTTTTAACAACTGACAAATTTTGTAGCTAAGCAATAAATAATGTTATTAATTCTATTATCGACGAGTTAGCGATAGATTTATGTTAGCTCCAAGCAAAGTGACGAACCAACGACGCAGTTTGTAGCTAATTCTAGTGTTTTCAGTAGTGTTTCAATAATAAATTTGATTGAATATTTTGAATGAATAAAAAGTCTAAGTTAAGTAATTTTGTCAATACAAAATAAATTTTAATGACTTTGTTATATCAATTTCTAAAAGAGGTTTTAAAATATTAACTCTATAAATTCCTTTAGCTATTATTAGATGGTGAATACGTACAGAGAGAGTCGTGTCCTTTAATAACATGGTTCACGTTGCGAAAGGCTCCACTAAATGTATATATTAGATCAGTTTATATATTTTATATAATATATAGTCGTGTTTCATAAATAATGATCACTGATTTTTCTTTTCAACAAACAAATGCCCCCACCATTACCATACGTCTGAAACCAATGAGAGTATGACAAGGAAGAAACGTACGTGTGAACTACCCTAATTTTCAAATACTATAACATTAGAAAATAACTAAAATTAGATAATATAAACAATTTTTATTGGGATGAAGGGCTAACTCATTTAGTGAATTTCTCTTCTCCTCTCTTGATGTAATAAAAAATAGAAAAAACAATTTTAATTTAGTTGGCTTAGATAATACCTATGCACTAATATATATATATAAAAGAAGTAGCCTCCCTTTGTGGTTTAGTGAGAAACCTTCGTTTTATGCTCTGGCCAATTTTAGTATATTATATATATGTCTTCTTTCCAATTATAAGACATCTATATCTTTATTTTTTCTCTTTTATTTCTTTTAGAAAAGACGTGAATATCACGTCGTTTTAGAAAATGAGGTGTTCTCGAATGAAGAGTTCAAACTTCAAAGCCTAATTTGGATTTTAGACTCATTGAAAAATCGAAGATGGAAAAAACATATGGTGCCAACAAGAAAGAGAAGGACAAGAGAAGCGGTCTTCACAAATAAATTTTTGTGATATATTTAGAGTTAAAGCCGATTAGAATTTTAAGTTTATACACTTTATAAAATGCAGAATATTGAGATTTAAATAAATTATTTATATATATTAAATTTTAAAAAAATATTGTGTTCTGTCAAATTCATAATCAATACTCTAGTTCCACTTGCACTTTACTATATTATTGGTTATCACTAGGAGGTAAAAATGAACCCAAACATAGATAACCCGCTCAATCCGTTCAGAATTTTAAGGGTTGGGCTCAAGATAATTTAAATTGGGTTCAATCTCAACTCATTCAAGCCTAACCCATTTTAAGAAAATCCTCAATTGAGCCCAATTCAATCTTCAATTTCAATCCGTTTTAAAACTCTTTACTAAGATATGTTCCTATATTAAATGTATGAATTATTATCTATTTAACATCTTTTAGGATTTATCTATCCATTTGTTACTTTTTTAGAAAAAATCTTGAGCTAAAATTCGAATTGTGATTATAAAAGTTAAATATCACTATGTTAAAATTATGGAAAAATTAGCAATTAAGTCATAATACCTAACATAATTAGTCAAAACAACACTTTAAAATATTTATTTAAAATGGCAGAATGACAATATTTTTATAAAATAATATGTATTCAGATTTTAGTATTTTAAATTAATTTTATTTATGGAAAGAGTCCTATATTGGACCAAATTATATACCAATAACCGTTTAAAGTGAAAAAAAATAAATTAAACCTATACCATTAACTATTTTCATCACCATTCATGTTTCTTCCCCAACTTTCACGTTTCTTTCCCACCTTTCACGTTTCAAGTTTATCTTTCTTCAAGGTGCTAAATTGTTGTTCATCAAGAATTTTTCTTTATTGTTAAACAAAATCTCTTTATTAATTCAAGCAGATTTCTCGGTTGGCAAGGTAATTTCCATTATCCATTTCGATTAGTTATTTTGATTTCTTTTGATTTGTTTTCAATATCACCGTTTATGGTTTATATTTCACATTGTACATATTACGGATTTTCCGTCATTATTTTTATTTTTATGAAAGTTTGTTTACATATTCATCTAATATTTATGTATTTCAATTAGTTATTTAGATTTCTTTTGATTTGTTTTCAATATCATCGTTTATGATTTATATTTTGCATTGTACATATTATGCATTTTCCGTTATTTTTTCCTATTGTTGTGCAAGTTTGTTTACATATTCATGTAAAATTTATGTATTTTAGATTTTTAGTCGATTAAACATTTTTTTCCGATTTTTTTCTGATTTCGTTTAATATTTCAGATTTATTAGAATCTACAAATTCATTCATATGTTTATTTTGTTTGATTTTTAATACATTTATATTTGCTTTTAGGGTTTTAGATTTGGGGAAAGCATCTGTCTATCTACAATGTCTGAATCAACAGTTTATTTGTGTATTCATTCTATCTATATATCAACAAGTTTTACATTTTTTGTTTTTACATTGTATTTCAATCTCAATTAGAATACCAACATGTTTGTATTTCCTTCTTAATTTATATTCATCCTAACTGTATGCTAACATTTTTGTATTTTATTGGGTATTCATTCTGTATTTCAATCTCAATTTATATGTGAACAAGTTTGTATTTCTCTTTTGTTTTGTATTCAACCTAATTATATACCAACAAGTTTTGTAT
>JAJOOR010009827.1:0-26929 GCA_036250505.1 Solanum acaule
CCCCCATGGGAAATTCGGTTATGTATTTGATTTTGCTAATGAGAGTATTTTGATATGGTGATTTACAGGAAGTATGAGGAATTAGTCCATCATATGTTGAAGATTTTTGTTACATTACGGGCCATACATATACGAAGGAAGTGGTGGTGGGCCATAGATTACAACTGTGTGAAAATTTTAATTTCTTTGGTGGCTGCTTCTGTTCTATTCCTTTCAAGGTTTACACTACAACCAAATGCACATTTATGGAGTGCAACTCTTCAACGATATTCGGGATATAAAGCATCAGACTTGAAGGAATGTATTCTTATCCTACATGACTTTCTAAGTTTTTTATCAGATGTGAGAGAGAAAGAGGAGATGGGTTTGTTGTTATTTGTTTCTATTTAGTATTGTGGGTCGGGTTTGGGTTAAGGTTAAAATATAAAATTGGGTTACATTAAGTCAATTTAGGGTTTTCCATCCAATTGAGGGGTATAAATGATGAGATTAGTAACGGCAGGGGTAATAATAACTTTTTTTTAACGGCAAGGGTATAGTCAACTAATAAAACAAAGTTGAGGGGTATTTTTGACCCTTTTCCCCTTTAAAAAAGCACGTCGCTGTCCTAAATATTAGGATGAAAATTATGAGTACAATTACCAATGATAACATGTAAAACGAATGGGACCCCAATCACCATTCATTTTGATATTAAGAAAATTAATTAGAATTAGTACTCTAGATATATCATATAGTTCAAATAAACAAAGGATTTATAAAGAGTAATATCTCAATCGATTTTAAAGTCCTAAATATAAAGAAGTATTTTAAAAAAAGGAAAAATTACTTGGATTGGTACCTTTTAATAAATAATTACTGATTTTAGCAATTCTTTTTATTTATTACCACTTATAGCAATATTATCTTAAATTTGCAATATGTATTAAAAGTGAATTATGTATGCAATATATATGTATTATAACTGTTTTTTAAAATATATTGTGCTTGTTTGGTAAGAAATTGACACATTGAATTATAAATGTATTAAAATGTGTGATAAATGTATTATTCATCAATAAAACTTGTATTATATGTGAATAATAAATTGTTCTTTGTAATATGTGTTAAAACTGTATTATAAATGTATTAAAAGTGATCAAGTGAAAAAAAATGTTATTGCTATAAATGGTAAATATTTTCTTGATATAGTATATTTATGTAAGTTTCCCTATTAAAGATGTACTTTCATATATTTATTTTTTCATGGTTCTATGCATATATTTTAAAAGAAAATCTTTTTTTTAATATATTTATTTTTATTATTAACTATTTTTATAATAAATATTTTAAAGTTGAATAAAATTATAAGTACATGTAAATCTTGAGAATATATCATACGGATTTTTCTCTTATATACAAAATTCTCAATTAACAAAATATAATTGAGTTACGAGTGACTTTTTAGCGAAAAACTAAAAATAGAAATATCGAGGAGCACTAAAAATAAAGATATTGAAGAGCTCTTTCGGTATATTACCACTTAACATATTAAATTGCAAATAAAGTGCCTCCAATTTGTGAAGAATCCCAATCTCTCTTGGTATAACACCTGACACATGAAAGAGTATATCTAAATTACTTTATTTGATTGCATCAATATAATACATATAATTGGGAAAATGGTTTGATGTGAAATCAAATTTGTCATTTAGAACTGATATATCTTCATTCTGAAAGTTGTTCATATATACTAAATATTATTACATAAATAACTCACATATACAATTTTCCTCTAAGGGAAGTGAAACTAATTTTTATTAGCTTTTTTATTAAAAAAAATAATCAATGTAGGAGTATATTTTATCTTTCTCACACGTTTTCTTTTAACTTTTATAATTCTCTTAATTCAAGTATAAATTTAATAAATAACATATTTAAGAGTGATATTACTAGTTCTACCATGAATTTCTAGTTTTTAGTATATAACATTAAATTTCTAACAAATAATAAATTAATAAAATAAATGAAAAACGGAAAATAGATTACAATTTTTTTTAATCAACTAATAAATAATATATTTTCCTTAATTATAGTATTCTATAACTGATAACATATCAATACCCTAATTTTCTCTCAATTAATTGGTCATTATTTTAGTTGTTATCAATCTCCTAATTAATAGTATCAATCTCCTATTTTAGTTCTTCCTTCCTTCTTCTTTCTATTAAAACAATTTTTTTAAAAAAAATTATCACGTAATATGTGTTTTTAATGATATCATTTTAAGGTGTTTTTTATTTTATTTGAAATTGTTTTTAAAAAAAATTAAAATAAGCATTTTTATTTCAATGACTAATTTGAATTTATTATTTTGATGGTCAAATTTTTTCTTTACACTTATTCTCTTATAAAATTTATTATAGATGTCCTAAAAGTATTTATAGATTACTAACATGGGTTGTGGTGCACTGGTGGGAGTGTTTCACCCTTAACCAGAGGTCTCGGGTTCGAGCCCTGGCGCGCCACCCCCGAATGGGCCCTGCAGAGCATGATCCAGATTTAGTCGGAGCTCCAATGTGGGCTCCGGACACCGGTGGGAAACAATTTTTTTTTTACAGATTAAAACTTAAATTACAAAAATAGTAGTTTTAATTTTTTTTCTCTTTATTTAATTCACACTTTTTTCTTTTTATTTCTCTTATTTTATATTAAATAATGAAAGAAAAATGAAATAAGAATAAGAAACTCAAATAATAATAATCATAGAAGTCAAAAATAATTTACGTGTGAAAACGATCAAATACATGATTTTTTTTAAATATTAAAAATAAAAATAATTTTTTTTTGTCACTTTTGCAACGATAGAGGTATATATGTGAGCCAATTTCTTTTATAAAGAGAGACATATCATGCTATCAGCTCTAAATGACGGATCCCTAAATGACAAAGTTAAAGGTATATGAAACCATTTTTATGGAGTTCATAAATCAACAATTAATTCCGTGCCTATTGCCTAGTACTATACTCCGGCTGGATAACCAAACAAGACCATGTTGCTTGAAAATTACCTGATAAATTGTTGGTGTTGAAATTTAGTATCAATAGTGATGATAAGTTGGATATGGTGCGCGGTATTGAACCCACCATGTGATTGTTCTCCACTTGTAAATGCTGCAACTTTCGTAAATTACCAATCTTTGCTGGAATTACGCCTGAAAATTTATTTTGACAAATGGCAAACATACTTGCAAACTTTTATGCTCTTGCTCAAGGTGTTAATTCTCAATTAAAAAACTTTGATGCTTAACCTCAAGCCAAACCAACCTACAAAACAAGTTTTTACACCAATTTCCCAATTTTCAGGTGGTCTTTAATTTTTGTCCTCAAATATGGTGATCTTTATTTTATGTTTTAGTTGTTCATTTAATGAAAATTTACTCAGGTGGTCTTTAATTTTTGCCCTCAAATATGGTGATCTTTATTTTTTGTTTTAAATTGTTCATTTAGTGAAAATTTATCTATCAATATACCATTATGTATGATTTAATTCAATCAATATAAGTTTATAGAACTTTTGACTTCCTCGATTAAGTTCTGTACAAATCATTACATACTTGGTAATTTGATGTAGAGGAGATCACATATTTCTTACCCTTGTGCCAAAAGTGGATCACTGCAAAATTTTTTATACTAATAGCCATATTATGTAATATTAGAGCTTTACTCTCATGATTATCTTTATCTTTTTATATTTCCAAGGTAAGTGCGGAAAGACAAGTATTTTCTTTCTTTTATTTGCATTACAGCATTGTAGAAGTATCTGCTTTGAAGTTTTGATTAACTTTAACATAGATTTAAGGCTTAAGTCATTAACGGTCCCTTAAAATTGTTTACTTGAACACCTCAACTAAGACTTGTACCTATTGAACACCCTCATTAGTCAAAAAGTATACCTACGAAATATGCAGACAACTTGGTATTGTTCCAATTTCATGTACTAGGGAATCCAATTAGGTGTTATATCTTTTGTGTTCTCCTGACTCAATTTTTCTGTATGATAATGAAGTAGTAGCATACTACATCTGGCTGGTGTCCTAATTGATCAACTTATTTTCCTGGTTCTGGTTGGAGTACAATACATGCATCTGTTGACCAAACATTTTGTGCTGGAAGATCCTTTCGGCTATCTCAAAATTAAAATCATTGAGGTATATATCTTGAAAAAGCCTGACCAACTTATTCATACTTGAATATTCTAAACAAGAGCTCATAGATCAATACTTCATTACCCGTGGTTTCAGATTTCGGATTATATCAATTCATGATTTCCATTGTTGAAATGATTTGTTTGAGAATTGTTATGATAGTTTTGGCTTTGTTATGGTATGTTCCAGAGAAGCATGCATCTTCCATAGAGATGCTTAGTTACTGAATATAACAGCTTCCTAAGTTGTGAGTATATTTGAGCTAGACTAGCACGCACCTGCAATTTAACGTTGGGCCGTGCATAGCACGGGATTCCCTGACTAGTAATCATAAAGTAAAGAGTTAATTATGTACTGAAGTGCTCTTTAAATCTCGTGGGCTTACATATGCAAAGTAGGATGTTATATATTCACATTGAGAAATTGAAGTCTGAAGAATGTACCTTGCAAGTTGTTTCCCCCAAGGTTTAAGAACTGAAGCCTCTCCAAGTTGACAATTTCTGTTGGAATAGTCCCACTGAAGCTATTGTATGACAGCGACAAATCATGCAATTCTGTACAGTTAGACAAACCTTTTGGAATTTGACCATTCAAGTGGTTGGAAATGATTGAAATGCTCTTTATATTTTGAAGACGACGACATATCTCTAGAGGAAGACTCCCTGATAATTGATTATATGTGAGAGCTAAAATTTCCAACGAGGAAATGTTGAAAATGGAGAATGGAATTGAGCCAGTTAGTTTGTTACTGACTAGAACCAACTCCTTTAGCCTCTCAAGGTTACCAAAATCTGTGGGAATCTCTCCACTGAAGTTATTGTTTGCGAGATTCATCACCTTCAATCTACGTAAACGAGACAAATCTTGAGGGAGGTCTCCTTGGAAATTATTACTACTTAGATCGAGTGAAACGAGAAACGAGAGGTTTCCAAATTGTGGTGGAATGTTTCCAAGAATGTTCAAGTTGGATACATTTAGTGCTCTCACCCTATGGTTGCGAGAGCCGCAAGTGACTCCAATCCAATCACAAACTGAAGCTTGAGAAGACCAATTTTGGGTTAAGGGATGAGAAGAGTTTAGAGTAAAACTGGCTTTTAAGGAAAGTAGAGCTGATTGATCTATGTTGTTTATATTAACTGCATCGATGCATGTCTCTAACAAGGAGAGGTGTAAGAGTAGTAGTAGTAGTAGTGAAATAAACAAAGAGTAGTCTTTCTCCATGTTATTGCTAGTTAAGGAACAAAGTATTCAGCTACAAGGTTGCAAAGGAATGGGTACCTTCTTATAAAGGAATCAAAGCAATTCCGTAGATAAGGGGTTGTAAATTTTCCAGAGCGGGGCCGGGGTGACTTGACTTTATCAAAGTCTCTTCTGAAATTAAAGTGTTTAGTGCCATATCAAAGAACAGTTCATGGAAAATTATATTAGTGGTTATAAATGTTCCAGAGACTCTGATTTTACTAGGTCTTCTGAGATCTATTTCAAAAAAGTCATTAAATACAGTGGTTGAGTAGGGTAGGAAGACAAATGTTTTTACGAAAAATCTTTTCTTGGAATATATATATGTTTTATTTGTATATTTTCTTGTATTTGATAAATAAGTAGAAAATACCATTGTAAGACAGTACTAGATAAATTAGTTTCAAGTAGTAATAACTCTTTACCTGAGATCTTATTATGTTGAAAGGTTTTCTAATTCTTTCCTATTTGAATCATATGAACAGCAGAAGAAAATGGTCATTTGATGCATACCATTCCTTGATTTTTTACCTTACCTTATTATCAAGGAAATACGGATTGTATATTGTGCTTTCAATCTACAGACATTGGTAACCAAAACGACCCAGCTTGTGGTTCAACATTTTAATTACACTGCTCTTAATGAACTTCTTAAGTTGATATATCTAAACAAAAACGATCATTAATATTGTACAAGGCATTCTTCCATAACAACTTTAGTACACATCTTATATATACAGTACTATAGTACATTTATTTGAGAGAATCACTCAAACTTGATACATACACAAGTGAAACAAAGAAAAGTTCAAATGTTGGTATCTCATCTCAATTGGTGTCACCCCGTAGGGAAAGGCGGCACGACCTGTACAGAATTTTTAGCTAGGATCAATCTTTAGTTGGCACAGTCATTATGGGATAGCTGTTAAACAATTAAAATTCTTGAACATTTGTGGTTCTGACATGTGACAATTTTTACATCTCCTATTATATATAGATAGATTTTTATACCATTAGTTTTTACTTTATTTATTTTTAGTATTAATTAATTTATTTTTTAAATAGTAATTATTAGATTTTTATTGTGATGACATGTGACACTTTTTACTTTGCCTATATAAATATATATATGTTTGTTAAGCGGTTGGCTGTTTTCTAGGGATAAAATTAGTTATTTATCATTTAAAATTTTAAATTTAAGTTAATTGCTCAAATTTCAAAAACTTACCCGTTTGAATATTGATTTGGATAAGTACCATTTTCAAAAATAAAGTCAAAAAGGGAAATCTAAGGAGTTACGTTATTTTTTGTTTTGTTAGTTAAATTAAAGAATATAAAAATGTATAGTTTAAGTAAAAAGTTTTTACTAATTGAATATCCAAGAATATATATATGTTAGTGAAACTGTTTATTTATTTAAAAAATCAAATCCCAATTTTTGGGTGTTGACAGTTGACTTTAATTGAAAAATTACATTTTAAAAATATTTTAAAAACAAATTTTGAAGAACCGAAAGATGTATATTTTTAGTAATTGCTAATATGTGTCTTTTTTAAAACTTATTTTTTTTTAAAAAAAATTGACTTTTTAATACATAAATGTTGAGATTAATTCAGGCGCTGACATGTGACGTTTTTTCCTCTCATTATATATAATAAATAGATAGATTGTTTTGCTGTCAGGTTGAACAAGAACGGCACATTTGGAGCATTTTCAAATCTCCACTAGTAAGACCCGTAGAAAACTTATGCAAGCAATGCAAGTCACCCAGGATAGTTTATAGCCCTAAAACTTTGAGATTCAGTTACCAAACCAAACGAACATCTCTCTCCTCAAATCAAACGAGGCAAGAACAGTATTACGGTTTTTTTTTTTTTTTCATGTTTTTGATAACCCAGTAATTAAACCCTTCAACAATTGCATCACAGTGGCAGGTAGTTATGTTTAAGTGATTATTAATTTTCACATCTCTCCAAGATTCCAATTTGGTTGAGTAAGTAACTCCCCTACCTTTCTCATAGTTTAGAATCCTCATGACCTTGTAATCATCAGAATTCCGTTCATACCCAAAACCCACATTAACATAACATTTGTGTGCTTTTTGAAGGTTTATAGAGTGCATAGGGAGAATCTTGAATTGATTTATCGGGTTCCATAGACAAATAATCAGACATACGAGGTTCAGTAATCTGTAAGCTTTATGAAGTATCCTGGATTTCGTATACGGATCAAACCATATCTCTCCCTAGTCCAAACAAGGATATAATGGTTGTCAGGGTCCGAACTAAACCTCTTGAGATGCAGAGAGATAAAACAGGGGTCGAAATCAGAGTGCAAATTTGTCTTGTATATTCTAATTATAAGGAAAAGCCAGATTCTATTTCTCTTTGAGACAATCAATCAAACAGTTTGTTTGCAGAAAATACAGTGCCCCAAATTTAACTAAAAGTCTTCAAGAAATTGCCTTGAATGAAGATTTAAGTGGGGTTGACGTACTTACCTGAAAATGATTTTGGGTTGAGTTTCTGCCTCTTATAATTAAATTATTTTTACAATAATGATCATCAATACTATACAAGACATTCTCCATACCAACTTTAGTACACATCTTATATATTTAAGTTATTTGACACACACTCCAAACTTGAATGAACAAGAAAAAGTAATAATCTCGGAACAAAGATTGGTATTCATCGCAATTGGGGTCACCCAGATTTGTTACGCCAGGAGTGGAAGGCAGCATTACCTGTACAGAAGTTTAAATGGGATCAAACTTGAGTTTCCAATCATTATGATACAAACTCAGCACAGGCAAAAATTTACTCACTATACTATAGTATTAACAGAGACTTGAGCAGTTAACTTTTCAACATAAAGTATATATTTCAACTGTCACCATGATTAAATTTCCGTTGGCAAAAATGTTGGTCTTTCTCCTTATAAATTCTTGATTTATTTTACTCATTGGAGAATTTTTCCTCGAACTTAGAAAGTAATAACAAACCTGGGATACTCAGAAAGTTCTCCTCAAACTCAGAAAGGTCACCATTAGTAAATCCCTATAGATGATGTATTAACTTACTTTGTTTTTTTAATTGTTTCCCGGTGATCCTGTTGTAGAATTCCAAAGGATGAAACAGTATGGATAGGCGCAATCTGCTCAGCGTAAACAGTTTGTCTTACACTAAGTAACTCAAATCTAAAGACTGCTACTCAAGCTATAGGTGCTTTTATCTGTTGAGAACTTTAGAAGGCTAGATATGGTAACAAAAGAACAACTGTCAATGAGGTTCTATTTCATCTCAAGGTTTATTTTACTACAACCAATTTCCATAAGAATTCTTGTCACAAGCTAAGTCAATTTATTGGTGCTTATAGACCACGGTTAAACTTTACCCCTGTAAATGATTGAAACAAGCTCAACACTATACCTTTTGGATTCAAATATTGGTGGTAGGGAAACCTCCCCAGCATCAGAAGTTAATGCAGCCAGGATGATGGATTTGAATTAAAAAACCCCATCTACATTTATTCATGGTATAGACAAGACAATAATTTCTCCATATGACATTAGAATGTTTCAAAAAGTTGTATACGTACCATCACATAAACCTTGTTACATCATCTGCGAAGAAATTCTTGTTTGATCTTATTGATATTTGCCAGGACATCTTTCATGTTCGGCCTCTCATAAGGAGATTCAGCTGTGCAATTCAATGCCAACTCCAAAATAGAGGACACACAATGCAACTTTTTCTTAAAATCAATCTCTTCAGGTTCCAATAAGGTGTCATCAATGATATCATCTGGTGCGACAGATAGTAAATTACAGATCCACCTTCTCATGTTCAAATCTGCTTGAAACATTTCATCATATGGCTTTTTTCTTGTGAAAGTTTCCATGAGCATGATTCCGTAGCTGTACACATCACATCTTGTAGAAACTAATCCTATTGTTCCATACTCTGATGCAATGTACCAGAGTAATTAGTATTTTGACGAGCCAAATATATATATATATTATATATTTTTTTTATTTTTATTTTTTATTATTATTATTTTTTTATTTTTTTGCTAGATATGAAAAATAGTTGAATCCACCTTGAGTATACAAACACTTAAAAAAACTTAAAGGTATAATGGGATTTAAACAAGAGTAAGGTAATCAATTGAAACGATATGACTTCTGGCAGATGATATTAGATGGATTCAATCTATGAGGTCACTTGGCCATTTCACTTTGAAACATAATTTAAGAGAAGGTAAACAATAGTGAAGAGAGGCAACTTTATTTTATCGTGGCTGAGTTTCTCTGCTTGCTCTAAAATCTTTTTATATGCTTAATTGACGTGGAACAACCCTTTTTTTCCTCCTCCTCCTTTTCTCCGGTAAGTTAGAGTGTAAGGATGACTTCCTCATTCCTTGTATTGCAGAGGTTAGGTATAGCCCCCCTCTATGTTCCTTTGCCTTATCTATTTAATCTCCTTTGAAGGAAACATTTGCTTTAAAAAAATTTGAAACGACATGACCACATGCTTCTTTTTCTTATCATCGTAGATGCATGTATATAGAGTTTGGAAGAGTCATAATTCAATGTTATCAATACCATTTTTTTTCATGCTTAATCAGTGATATAATATGTTTTCTTTAATTGAGTTATCCACTCAGGCTTTCACCAAGTTCTAATGTGATGTAAAATAACAATTTATATGCGATAATGAAAGGACTAAAAGAAAGTTACCTGGTGCAATGTAGCCCATTGTAGCAAGTGTTTTAGTATGAGCAATTGATTCCCCTTCTCCTAATAACTTGGTCAGGCCAAAGTCACTCACATGTCCAACCAACTTTTCATCTAGCAAGACATTGCTAGGCTTCAGGTCACTATGTACAACCGCTGTTCCATAACCATGATGGAGATATTCCAAAGCAAATGCAACATCGATCATTATGTCTAGTCTTTGGATCATATTCAAGAAGCGATCATCCGAATGTAACCACAACTCTAGGCTTCCATTGGGCATATAATCAAGAAGCAACGCTTTAAAATCCAAGTTAGTACAACTACTGATAACTTTGGTAAGATTTCTATGACGAAGGTTGCGTAAAACTTCACATTCAGCATCAAAACTCTTTAACGCACCTTCAACCTGTAAATTAAACACTTTGATTGCCAAAGTCATCCCGTTTGCAAACATACCCTTGTAAACAGTGCCAAAACCTCCAGAGCCTAGCATGTTGCATTGGTCGAACCCTTGAGTTGCCCTTTCAATTTGAAGGTATGAAATCCTGGCTAGTGTTGTTGCAGTAAAGGATTCATCTTGAATTGGAACATTTCTATTCCGACGTCTCCTTAAAATTAACACAACGATTGAGCCAAGTACTAGTACTGCAGCTACCAGTGGGACAAGTATAGTCAGAAGCAATTTGCTTATCCTTGAATGATGAAAAGACCTGGCCATACAAGGCTGAAAAAGCAAATCCCCGCACAGCTCCTCATTTCCCATAAAAGATTGAGAGGTAAAATTGCGAAAGGGTCCTTTACTTGGGATTTCACCTTTTAATCTATTGAATGATACATTGAAATCCTTCAGATATCGAAGTGACTCTAATGATTTTGGGATCGTACCTGAAAGAATGTTATTGGATAGATTCGCCGATTCCAAACTTAACATTTTCCCTAGTGACTCCGGAATAGATCCATGTAACTCATTATAAGCCAAAGAAAGATAAAGTAGATTCTGCAAGTCTCCAATTGTGGAGGGAATACTTCCTGAAAGGTGATTCCTGGACAGATCTATGGATGTTATGGCATTCAACTTGCTAAAATCGGGAGGTATAGAACCGACCAAAGAATTATTCGACAAGTGAAGCACCAAAAGATCTTTGAGGCTCCATAGACTCATGGGTATGTTAGTGAGCCTATTTGAATTTAGATAAATATTTCTCAAAGAGGTAATGTTGCCAATGCTAGATGGTATCGGACCTGAAATGTGATTATATGACAAATTAAACAAGCCCAACGATGACAATTTGTAAAGGCACTCCGGCAAGGGTCCATTTAACCTATTATTGTCAAGACGTAATCCTTGAAGAATGTGTAAATCACATAACGTTGTTGGCACTGATCCAGTCAAGTCATTGCCGAATAGGTACAAAGTGTTTAAGTTACTTAAATTCCCAATTCCTAATGGTATCTTGCCTCTAATTTCAGAACTAGATAAATCAAATATTTTAATAGCTTTGGAGAGATTGCCAATGGAATCCGGAAGAACACCATTCAGAGGATTTTTCTTTAACAATAAGCTTGTTAAATTTCTGCAGTTCACCAATGAAGTTATGATACTTAGGTGCGGAGACGATAAGCTATTATTGAACAATTCCAGAACTTCAAGATGCCTCAAATCCCCGAATGAGTTGGGAATTTGGCCACTAAATTTGTTATTATTAAGATATAAAGCATATAGATTTGAAGAATTGGAGATTGAGGTGGGTATAACTCCACCAATGTTGTTATCAGCAAGATTCAAAAACACTAGATTTGTTTGCCAGTAGCCTGAAGCAGACGGAAGACTACCGGAAAGGTTATTAGTGAGAAGTGAAATCCCCATTAGCGTAGAGATATTGAAGAGCCCTTCTGGTATGGAGCCACTTAATCGATTAAATTGCAAATAAAGTACCTTCAATTTGTGAAGATTCCCAATCTCTCTTGGTATAACACCTGCCACATAATACAGAGCAAAAACATCCAGATCAATGCTATTTTTTTAAATTTTGTTCCAACTTTCAGGAAGATTATGCTTGATTGCATTCGTTCATATATCAAAAATTAATCAGCCAAATTCTACGCATGATGGAGGAGTACTAGTGATCCGGATAACCAAACAATATTACGTTGCTTGAAAATTACCTGATAAACTGTTGGTGTTCAAATTAAGCCACCATAGTGATGATAAGTTGGAGATAGTGCGCGGTATTGAACCCACAATGTGATTGTTCTCCAAATTTAATTGCTGCAACTTTCGTAAATTACCAATCTTTGCTGGAATTGTGCCTGCAAATTATTTTTGAGAGTTAAAACGGAACAAGGGTGTTTTTTATGCATTTGGCCAAATGGGATGGAGAGAGTATTATTGTTGTTAATAGAATAGGCTAGGGCATGGTCAATTATTATGAGCATGATAAAATATTAAATGTTATTCAAATTGAGAGAAGTACCCTCTCCATCCATTTTTATTTGCCCATTATTGACGTAACAATTAGCACACCCTTAATAAATACCTTGCAAGTTGTTTCCCCCAAGGCTTAAGAGCTCAAGCCTCTCCAAGTTGACAATTTCTGGTGGAATGTTTCCACTGAAGTTATTGTATGCCAATGACAATTCGGACAATTCTGTGCAGTTAGACAAACCTGATGGAATGTAACCACTCAAATGGTTCGAAACTAGTGATATTCTCTTTATTCTTCCAAGATGGCGACATATATCTACAGGAAGACTCCCTGTTAATTGATTACCTGAGAGACCTAAAAGTTCCAAGGTCGAAATGTTGAAAATGGAGAGTGGAATAGAGCCAGTAAGTTGATTTTCGAATAAAATCAAGTCCTTAAGATTCTCAAGGTTCCCAATCTCCTTGGGGATACTGCCTTGAAGGAGATTGTTTCTCACACTCAGAGTTTCTAACTTTGAAATAAAACCAGAATTGAAACCGAACCACATTGGAATCTCTCCGCTGAAATTATTGTAACCGAGATCCACCACCTTCAATCGATTTAAACGAGACAAATCTTGTGGGATGTCTCCATGTAAATAGTTTTTGCTTAGATCGAGAGAAATGAGAAAAGAGAGGTTTCCCAAATGTGGAGGAATGTTTCCAAAAATGTTCATGTTGGATATATTTAGTGCAATCACCCTATGGTGACGAGAACCGCAAGTGACTCCAATCCAATCACAAACTGAAGCTTGAGAAGACCAATTTTGAGTTAAGGGATGAGAAGAGCTTAGAGTAAAACTGGCTTTCAATGCAAGTAGAACTGATTGGTCTGTGTTAATTACTATGTTTTTGCTAATGCATGTTTCTAACAAGTAGAGATGCAAGAGTAGAAGTGAAAGAAAGAATGAGTAGGCTTTCTCCATGTGATTGCACATAAAAATAAGGAAATAAGTATTCAGGCAGCATTTAGCTATAAATAGAAAGTTGCTATGAAAGTCAGAGGGTAGCTCGTATTGGGACTATCAATGTATAGATAAGTAGTTGTAAATTTTCTATACATATTTTGTCAGTTGACTTTACAAAAATCTACTCCCTCCGCCCCTATTTACATTTTTCTGTTATTTTTAATAAATTAAGAAAGGATAATTTTATTTTATTTTTTTCAATTTATTAACATTGAGTTAATGTCTTTCAAAAATATAGTGAATAAATATATTTGAGATTCTATCAATTAAAAGGGGTAAATTGGTAAATTCGCTATACCAATCAATATTTCCTTCATAAGTGTGTCAAGTCAAAATTTAACAAATAAAAAAAATACTGAGGGAGTATTAAATTCATACGGACTGTCCATCTTTATGAGCTCCATACTACCATGCTATCCCATCATTAAAGCATACGTATCATTTTGGTCTAAAAAATATCACTTTGACTATTAAACTTGGCTTAAGTCATCTGCGGCTCCTTAAAGTTGTCCGCATAATTCATTTAGTCAATTAGGGCCAGTACCTATTGAACACTTTAACCTTAAGAAATTTATATCTATTAGACACAAAATGATAATCAGTTGAAAAACAAAATTGTGTGTAGCTCAAACGCAAATATATAATAGGTGTACCAATAAAATAATGACACGTGGCAGTTGAATTCAATTGTTTTTAAAAACTATATAAATATTCCAAAAAGAATTTTTAGAAAATAAAATTTAACACTTTTAATTAACACCCCCACCCTCCCGTCGTTGAGACTGTTTGCCCTTCCAGTCGGTGCCGACACACAAATAAATCATCGCCCCACTCTTTCATTCCCTTTCATCGGCATCGGCAGCACCTCCTACCATTGCCATAATTTTCTTTCAATTAATAAACATTTATCACAGTTACAAGAAATAATAACATTTTTTACCGGAAAAAGAATTGATACAGTTTTCTTACATCGGAATAAATGGAGCTTCGCCGAAATATTTGAAATTTGAAAAAAGAAGAATAATTGGAGAGGGTGAGAGAAAGTTGGAGGGGTGGGGTGGCATGAGAGGTAACTGGTAAGTACAGAGATGGTGGAATGATGTTGGATGGAAATCATTGAGGCATCATCCTGGAAAGAAGACGTGTTTTTTTTTTGTTTTAATTGTTAGTTAATTTTTATTTTTTTTGGTTTCTTTATTAATTAATGTCAAGGGTCAAATAAAGCAAAAAAAATGTGTTTTTTCAGGAAAAAGATAAAGGAAAATGTTATTTGGGTATCTTCACGCGCTCATGGAAAGTGAAGAACACGTTTTTTGTCACATCAGTATTTTGTGCTTAATAGATACACGTTTTTTTAATATTTTAGGTATTCAATAGGTACTAGCCTTAGTTAAGATGTCTAAATGAATTATGCGGACAACTTTAAGGGATCACAGATGACTTAAGCCATTAAAGTTTGAACAAACTCACATCCACATCCACATCCACATCCACATTTAAATTCAAGATGCAGCAACTGGGAACTGAAACCTATTGAATTTGGACCACCTTTACTGCATGCAACTGGGAACTGAAACCTATTGAATTTGGACCACCTTTACTGCATGCAACTAGGAACTGAGCCTATCACTCAACCTAAATTTCGAACCACATTTTCCACTACATTAAGAAGGTTTTATTTTTTTCCTGTTTCCACCCAGCTTTCGGAACTCGTATTGGAGTCCCGACTAAATAAGGATCGCATATTGCAGGATCTATTTGGGGGTGGCACTCCCAACATGAAATCTCTGGTTAATGGTAAAGCAGACCCACTGCACCAGAATCCGTGTTGATATAATTAATAAAAGCTTATGTATTTGTTATATGTGCTAATTTTGGACGTGTGTCCAAGTCAAGCAAAATATATATATATATATATATTATATTATATTAAAACAGATTGTAATGAATACCCCAAACTTTTAAACGGAAAATACAAGTTAAGAATCAGTCCATTCCAGTGATTTTTTTTTGTTGAACAACAAATGATAAAATATTTTCTAAAGCTGCAAAACTTGAACAATCAACTTAAGTTTGATAGTCAAAATGTATAATGAGTCACATTCTTGTGTTATTACATGCAAACATGTAATATATTCTTATGTTGACTTTTTGGGTTGGTCCTCACATCACAAAAACTCTTATCGTGGACATTGATATTCCTATTATCCTATATAAAATGCAACATACAATTGTCCGTGGGAGAATATAATTTATTTTACCCCAAACAGTAATCTTTGGTGTTTGCAATATCTTGCTACTCCAAGCTGTCTCAAAGCTGGTATAGAAAGATGAAAAGGAATATACTATACCTGTTTTTCAGCTAAATGCGAAAACAGTAATAGCAATTACTTCCTCCGTTTCATTTTGCTTTTAAGTTAATTCTTTTTGAAAGTTCATCCACTATTAATTTTGATGTTGATAGATAAGACATATAAATATAAGAAGTTACTTAAAGGCAACTTATATTTTTCTTATTTTTTATTTCTCAAGAGACGTGTAAGAGGTAAAGAAATTAGTATTCATTTTTATTTAATGTGGTTATAAAGAGAATAATGGATTAATTAGAAATGTTAATTATCTAGATTGCAATCCAGCTCACTCTTAACGACTCTCCACTTGATTGGAAGGTGCATGAAAGCACCATCATTGAATACATTGATTGCTTGTCTAATACACAAAATTCCATGCCAATCATTTATTTGATTCATTTACATCTTTTATTTATGGCAAAAGTATTCATTATCCCCTGAACTTGAAGCTTTTTATTCGGTGTATATTTAACTATATTCCGTTTTAATTACCCCCGAACTTGTTTATTCCTTCATCACGTACACTTTTTTTGTCCACCTGCTCCTATTGTGACTACACGCGCGTGACAGCTGACAAAAGTGGTGATATGGATTTTCACCTGCATAAATAATAGTCACCTAGATAAATTAATATGGCAAAAAATAAATATCAAACCTTCTTTCCTTCTCACCTAGGCTTCTCACCTAAAACTTTCGGACTAAGCTTCTCACTAAAACTTCCGGACTAAACCCGAAAATCTTCAAGAAATTAATATTTAGTACTGGAGAACTCAGATTAAATGCCAGCACAAGACTTTTATTGTTGGGAATAAAACAAATTAATTTTGGATTAAAAAAAATCGGTGGGGATTGGGGTTGTTTCTACAAAAGTATCTTGAAGAAGATGGGTTGCAGGGGAGGATGCGGGGGTTGCAGGGAAGGGGATAGCTTGCTGCAAAATAGATTTTAAAATAGTTAAAATAATTAGGTAAAATGCTACATGTCATTTATTCATTGGATAGTTTTTCTTAAATTTAAAATTCAGTGTTTAAAAGTTATTTTTGAATACGGGTTGATTTTGCGGAACTCCTTCGAGATTTGGGTTTTTCTAGACATGAAGTTGGTCGATACAAATTTGTCTAAAATTCTTACCAAGTAAGTGTTAATCTTGTTTCCTTTACTTTTCATTTACATTTTGTCCTATTTTTCGTTTAAAATATGCCAAATATTAAAGAAAAATGGAGATTTTACGTTGTTTTACTGTTATAGCTTTATGATGTGGCAAAAAATCACTTTCTCATGCGCCTAGTAGAGTGTGTTGTCAATTTCTACGTCAGGTGGACAATAAAGGTGTACGCGATGGAGGAATAAACAAGCTCGGGGGTAATTAAAACGAAATATAGTTTAGGTATACACCGAATAAAAAGCTTCAAGTTCAGGGGGTAATGAATACTTTTGCCTTTATTTATTTGAGACAATCAATCAAACAGTTTGTATGCAGAAAATACAGTGGCCCAAATCTTTAAGAAATTGCCTTGAATGCTGATTTAAGTTGGGCTCAAGCAAAATTGATTGAAGAAACACCGTCTCTAAGCCATATTAAAAACGCATTGTAATGAGTATTCCAAATTTTTAAGCTTACAAAAATACAAGTTAAAAATGATGAACAATCGGTCTATTTAAATGACTTCTTTGTCGAATGACAAATGATTAAATATTCTCTCAATCTGCAAAACTTGTATAATCAACATTAGTTTGGCAGTCAAAACGTATAAAGAGTCACATTCTTATGTAATTAGATGCATATGTTACCTAATACTCAATTCATCTCAATTTATATGACACATTTTGAATTTTGAACTTTAAACAAGTCTATTTTTTACAATAAATTTTTTGTATATTTTTCAAATATTTTGATGTACAAAAGTTCCATTTTGGCAATGGTTATATGCCCCTGGCCCACACTTTATGAAGGACAAACACATTCGTGGAGATACACTCAAGGCTTCATTCTTAGAGTCTCCTGTGTTGTCTTATTAGCTTTTACTTTGGTTTGACCTTTCGAGCAACCCTCGAATCTGAAGCAAAAAACATATTGTTAAAGGGGGGCAAAAACAACTGCATATAATGAAGGTTGCTTATTGTCCAGTTCCAATGTAATAACTGATCAGAAACTAGATGCCAGGACCCTGCAAGAAAGTGCATATTAATCAAAGAATCTTGGCGTCATTTCTTCTTCTGTATGAGTTAATATGGCCTTGAGTTCAAAAAATACTAAGTGTGATTACAGTTACACCGAGATGCCACTTGGCACACTACACGTTTTACTGGTCAAAATTGTTTCGCCTATCTTACTCAAAGAAGTAAAACACTAAACTCAATTCAATATAAAATAGTTCTCTTCTGATGAAGCAGAAAAAATTACATTTAAAGGTATCTATATTATTTGGTGATTCCACCATGTTGTATATCAACAATTGTGACAAATGCCCATTAAACTGGCTAATTTTCTTACAACAGATAGCAACTCAAAGTACATATCTTGGACCATATCGAGGCCAGTTACTACACATTTAAATCCCTATGTTCAGCTATGTGCCTGTTAGCTCTGTCTTGCTGATTCTTCTGTGGAAGTGAATCATTCCTCCTCCTTCTCACCTTCTGTTGATTGCGGATACGCTTGAAACCCTCAATTGATACAAGGCTCTCGGTATAGTTGAAAAGTGAAAGAATAGGATTTATTCCTATTACACTCATTTGTTTTGTTGTCAGATTGAACAAGAACGGCATGTTTGGAGCATTTTTAACTACTATATCTCCACCAGTAAGACCCCAATGCCTTGAAAACTCAAAATCCATGCGAAAGGTGAACTTCTTTTGCCATCTATACGCCTCTGCAGAGACATCTTCAACCATCCAAACCTCAAGACACGCCTTGAATTCACTGGGTGAAGAGTATACAAGGAATGCAAATGACCCATGATAGTTCGTGGCCTCAAAACTTTGAGATTCAGTTATCAAACTTTCCCGTACTGGAATTAATCTGAGATCATCACTACTCAAATCAAATGAGACAAGAACAGTACTTCCATCCAAGTCTTTGGCAACCCAGTAAGTAAACCCTTCAACAATTACATCACAGCGGCAGGTACTCATTTTTAAGTGAACATCAAACTTCCATACTGTCCAAGATTCCAATTTGGTTGAGTAAACCTCAAGAAGTGTAGTAGGTGGCCAAACTGTTTTATAGCTTAGAACCCTCATGACCTTGTAATCTTCAGAATCTTTTTCATATCCAAAACCCATACTAACATCAATGTAGCGTGTCATTTGACGCTTCATAGGAGGGAACATCTTGAATTGATTTATGGAAGGATTCCATAGGCAAATCAATTTACGGGAACCAGTAGTAGTAACTAGACAGACCAAGCCATTGATTGAACCTACAACAGTATAATTAGACGTACAGGGTTCATTAATCTTTATCAGGCAGCCAGGATTTTGTATACGGATCAAACGATTTATCTCCCCAGTCTGGACAAGGATACAATGGTTATAAGGTTCTGAATTAAAGATCTTTCGATGCAGAGTGATAAACCAGGGGCTTGAAATCAGATCGCAATAGCGCTTACATATGCACTTGAATCGCAGCAGAGTTTTAACTGGTAATCTTAAAAAAATACCCTCAAGAATTTCATTGACAAGATACGGATTATCAGTAATTCGTCTTGCATTCTTCATCTTCTTCAGATTATAAGGAAAATGGAGATTCTGACTATGGTTGAGACAATGAATCAAACAGTTTTGTATGCAGAAAGTAGAGTACTCGCCCAAATTTAACTAAAAATCTTCAAGAAATTGCTGTGATTTAAGCACTCACCTGAGAATCATTTGATGAGAGGCAGAAACCCAACCCAAATGAAGAAGAAACACTCTCTTCCCAGTGGAAACGATTCTTTTGAACTGATTTTTTTGCTTCTCAACTGATTTTTCTCTTTCTTTTACTTTATTTATAGGGGTGAAAAAAGTTGAGATGATGTTGAGCAACTTTGATGTGGGGGCTGGCATGTAAAGCCAATTAAGCATATTTAACGACGTGAAATGCCCCTACATTTTGCCTCATTTCATATTTACCCTCTCTAACTTTGAATTTGCATAAATAGATTCTTGAACTTGTATAAAATTAAATAAATAGACATATAAGTTACGTGACATAATAAAATTAGGACACCCGTGAGACTCAAATCGTCATGTAGAATGCCACGTAGGATGCGTGTGTTTATTTATTCAATTTATACAAGCTTAATTTTCTACTTGTGCACACCTAAAGTTAGAGGACATAAATTTGAGTTGAAGACAAGTTAAATGACGTATTTATGTATTATGTGAAAATTTTATTGTGAAATGCAACAGCTAGCTGAGAATGTATATTATACAACTAAATGTCACAAATGGTCCATAAACTATTGGAGTAGATCTAAAATAGTCTCTTATAATATATACTTATCGGATTTAATCCTTTAACTATCTCAAATTTTATTAGGTTTGGTCCATTAACTATCTCAAATTTATGTCCTCTTAACTAAAGGACACCGGTAAGTGTAAAGTTAAAGAACTAAACCTGATAAGGTTTTGGATAGTTAAGGGACTAAATTAGGTAAGTGCATTGTTAATGAACTATTTTAGACTTAATTAATGAGAAAGTGCATATTAGTCAAAGAATCTTGGGGTCATTTATGAGTTAATATGGCCTTGAGTTCAATAAAAACTAAGTCAGATTACAGATACACCGAGATGTCACTTGGCACACTACGCGTTTTACAGGTCAAAATTGTTTCGCCTATCTTGCTCAAAGAAGCAAAACACTTAACTCAGTAGATGCAATTCAATATAAAATAGTAGTTCTCTTCTCATTATAAAGTAGAAAAAGTTGCATTAAAAGGGATCTATATTATTTGGAGATTCCACCATGTTGTATATCAACAACTGTGACAAAATGAGGCTAGTTTTCTTACTACAGATAGCAACTCAAAGTACATATCTTGGACCATAATGAGGCCAGTTACTAAACATTTAAATGCCTAAGTTTATGACAGATTCGATACAGAACTATCATAGGAATGTTTATGAAACACAAACAAGGAAAAGTAGAATATAATATGTTGGAATTGCTACATTTACTTCAGTTCAGCTATGTGCCTATTAGCTCAATCTTGCTCTTACTGGATTTGAAGCCTTCCTCTTCCTTTTCAGTTGATTGCGGACACGCCTGAACCCCTTAATTGATACAAGGCTCTCAGTATAGTTGGAAAGTGAAAGAATAGGATTTATTCCCATTTCCCACATCTGTTTTGTTGTCACGTTGAACAAGAACGGCATGTTTGGAGCATTTTCAACTACTATATCTCCACCAGTAAGACCCCAATGCATTGAAAAGCCAAAATCCGTGTGAAAGGTGTCCTTCTTTTTCCAGTCACACTCCTCTGCAGAGATATCAAGTTCAATCTCCCAAACGTCAACACACGCCTTGAATTTGCTGGGTGAAGAGTATGCAAGCAATGCAAATGACCCATGATAGTTCGTGGCCACAAAAGTTTGAGATTTAGTTATCACTTCTTCCGGTAAAGGAATTATGAAGAACTTCTCTATACTCCAAACAAACGAGGCAAGAACAGTACTTCCATCCAAGTCCTTGGCAACCCAGTAAGTAAGCCCTTCAACAATTACATTACAGAAGCAGGTATTCAATTTAATGAAGCGACTATCAGACTTCACTTCCTTCCAAGAGTCCGAATTTGTTGAGTAAATCTCAAGTATAGTCAATGGCCAACCTGTTTTATAGCTTAGAACCCTGATGACCTTGTAATCATCAGAACCTTTTTCATATCCAAAACCCATACTAACATCACATTTGCGTGTCTTCTCAGGGTTATCACTGTGCACAGGGAACATCTTGTATTGATTTATGGAAGGGTTCCAAAGGCAAATCCATTGACGGGAAGTAATATTAGTAGCTAGACAGATCAAGCCATTGATTGAACCTATAACAGTATAATCGGTCCTACAGGGTTCATTAAGCTTTATCAAGTTGCCAGGATTTTGTATACGGATCAAACGATTTATCTTCCCAGTCTGAACAAAGATACAATGGTTATCAGGGTCTGAACTAAACCTCTTGCGATGCAGAGTTATAAACCAGGGGCTTGAAATCAGATCGCAATAGCCCTTATATGAGCACTTCAATCGCAGCAGAGTTTTAACTGGTAATCTTGAAAAAATAACACCAAGAATCTCTTCGTGAAGACACGGAATATCGGTAATTCGTCTTGATTTCTTCATCTTCTTCAGAATACAAGGAAAATGGAGATTCTATTTCTGGTTGAGACAATGAATCAAACAGTTTTGTATGCAGAAAGTAGAGTACTCGCCCAAATTTAACTAAAAATCTTCAAGAAATTGCTCTGATTTAAGCACTCACCTTGAGAATCATTTGATGAGAGGCAGAAATCCAACCCAAATGAAGAAGAAACACGAATTACTCTCTCTCTCGGTGGAAACGATTCTTTTTAACTGATTTTTTGCTTCTCAACTGATTTTTCTCTTTATTTATAGGGGTAGAAAAAGTTTTGAGATGATGCTGAGCTACTTTGACGTGGGGTTGACATGGATAGCCAACTAAGCATTTTTGATGACGTGGAATGCCAATTAGGATTTACATCTAGTGCAAAAATGCAAAAGAGTATGAGTTAATTTTCCCTTAATTGAGGAAATTTCATAAATAACAAAAGATATTAAATTTGACAAGCCCTTTTAGCTACCGTTTGCTTAAATACGTTTCATAGTTATAGTTTTGTTTGCTATGGGTATTTCTGTTTTTATAATTCGTTTGCTGATATACAAACATGGTAAGTATATAGAAATTTTGTATTTATACATTTAGGATTTTTTTGAACTTATGCAAATTAAACGTATCAATGCGATATTATATACAAGTTAGGGTAAGCATAAACAAATTTTGGATCTATACAATTAGAAAAATTCTTGATTTATACAATTAAGAATCGAATTGTACAAATTCTGAATTTATACAATTAGGAGAGAATTATACAAATTCTGGACGTGGGCCAAGTAATTATGATTGTAAGTTAATGACAATTGGTAATTTAATTAAATTGTGAATAGCTATATTAACTAATATATATTTGTTTATCCACTTAATTTTCCCTTAATTTAACCCCTTCATTTTGTCGCCTAATTAAACAAGTAAAAGCCGTTTAAAATGACAAAAAGGTACTTAGATGACCCCTGGGCTAAATATTTGATATGGGGCTAACAATAGAATTTCAATTGACATTTAACAGCTAAAATGTGTTCTTAAATTGTTTTTTTCTATTGTGAAATGCAAAAGCTGAGAGTGTACATTATACAAATATATATATCCTTGATATATGTACATCTACTCATGATTATGTGTATTTTTGTTGGTAGGGTTTTTATCTTTTATATATACTTCGGGTATGTTTGGTACGAAGGAAAATATTTTTTTGAAAAATGTTCTCTAGAGAATAAGTGGATTTCCTACTTATTTTTTTGTATTTCTTATATAAGTAAAAATCATTATCCTGTAAGCATTTGTGTATAGTTTAGAAAAATACTATATGGGAGGTAGGGGTGTCGAATGGTGGGGATGAGGGCTATAGAAGCTAGGTGAAGATGAGGTATGTTAAAGGGTGAAGAAAACTGAATCAATGTGGAATATCACTAAAATAGAGCTTGTTTTCCCTACTTTCCTTAGAGAGCTCATTTTCAAAATATTTAACTAACTAAACATGAAAAGATTAAAAAAATTATCTTTTGTGCCAAACACACTCTTTATATTTACTTTTCATACAAACGGTTGAGCTAGTAACTTTAGAGGAAAATGTACAGAAGAGAGAGAATTTTTCTCCCTAAGTATGAGGATGAATATGAATTAGTCGGACCAGTAAATTTTAGATACCAATGATTAAATGGAAGAAGAAGAAGCTAGTGGAAGATTAATATAAGCGTGGTTGGCAAGTTGGGTTCTTTTTGGTACCCAAAATTTCAAAATTGGATGGCACCACGAAAGGGAATGTAATGGCTTAAAGCAAATGTGTATATTTCAATACTCAAGTGAAAAGTTGGCTGGATTTATATAAAATCTAGTAGATCTTGAAATCCAGAAAATAAGTCAATCTGAATAAGATCACATAGCCTAGTGCGTGACCCTACTTGAGTTGAGTTTTGACTCTTATGCAATCAATGTCTATATCCCAATTATCCTTTTCACATTTACAATTCAGACCATACTGGACATACGATATGAAATTGTGATATGAATATAAATGAAGTTGAAATTTTGTTTGGATATACAATTTGGATTTCTCAAATTATAAACATTAAACCCTACAAATTATGAAAATTATCAAAATTTCTTCAAGTCGTATACAATTTTACCAAATGAATAAACTATAGTTCATAAATAAAATATCAAAATATCCTAAAACATCACATTGATCAATCACATCTCTCCATATTCCTATTATAACTAAATATTTGTGTTTATAAACTTTCAAATACACATAATTTTATAAAAATTCACTAGTCAACAATAGTAGAAACTAATTAATCATATATTCTTCAATATAATCCTTTCACATGGTATGAACAATTTCTTCACGTTTAGCATGAGTTTTTTTTGTAAAACTTGAAATAATATATATTTTTTATATATAAAAAATATAAACTTATGGGTCAAATTTTACATAAATTTTTTGAAATCATGATTTGAAATTGCAAATGATATATTTTTTTTTGTGTGGATAATTACATGATCACAAATGGCATGTTCAAAGACTGATTTGAAATCGTAATTTCATATTGCACAAACTAAGAAAGTGAATGGGAATTAGCTTGTCTCTTTCCTTTTCTGTGTCGTGAATCTCTGTTTTATAAATATTTAAATGTACCGCCATATTCTATGCAATTACGGCGAACACATTTTCTCCAATTCACTCAGAAAAAAAATGAGGATTTCATTAATGGAGAAAAATCCCTCTTTTCAGCTTCTAACAATTTTGTTCGTTCTTCTTCATGCTCTAGAAACTTGCTTAGCCATGAATTTTAGAACTGATCAAACTTCTCTTCTCGCGTTGAAATCCCAAATCACTTCAGACCCTTATCAAATTCTTTCAACAAACTGGTCTTCTTCTGCCTCTGTTTGTAACTGGATTGGTGTCACTTGTGGCTCTCGTCATCAACGAGTTACTGTACTCAATATTTCAGACATGGGCTTTTCGGGTACCATACCGTCACAACTTGGCAACCTCACTTTTCTTGTTTCACTTGATCTAAGCTACAACTATTTCCATGGTGAACTTCCACTTGAGTTTTCTCGTTTGCGAAAATTGAGAGCTATTAATCTTAGTTTCAACAACTTCACCGGAGAAATCCCTAAATTCCTCGGTGATTTTCAAGACCTTCAAATGTTGTCTCTTGAAAACAATAGTTTCAGTGGGTTCATTCCTTCTTCTATCTCAAATATGAAGAATCTTGGATTCCTGAATCTGAGGTACAACAATTTAGAAGGAAATATTCCAGCTGGAATTGCCGCTCTTCGGAGTTTGAAATGGTTGAGCTTTGGATTTAATAAACTCAATGGTTCCAATGTGCTCTCTATGTTCAACATCTCTACACTAGATTATTTGGATCTCAGAAATGCTGGTTTAACTGGTGATTTTCCATCTGATTTGTGTGGTCGTCTTCCAAGATTGCAAAAACTTGGACTTAATTTCAATATGTTAAGTGGAGAGATCCCAAGACGTATATCAGAATGCTCGCAACTTCAAGTCTTACTGTTGATGGAAAATAACTTGATTGGAACAATTCCAGGAGAACTTGGGAAATTACAACTGCTGCAACAATTAGCTCTCGGAAATAACAAGTTAGAAGGTATGCAGCATCCAATCTTAACAATATCTACATATATAGTAATAAATCGAAGATATTGTTTTGTGCTGAGCACATGCATTCACTTTAATTTTCAGTTTCGACGGGAGGTTAAGTGCTCAATTTTTCTCTCTTAAACAAGCATATGTATGGTTTTGACCTGGTGTGAGAATTGTTACATCATAAAGTAGACCTTTGCTTATACCTGTCTGTTAAATTATTTAATGAGGAATTGAAATTTGTTCAACTTAATTCCTTAGGACTTTCATTTGATAATTTTGCATAACAATTTGACAGGCACAATTCCCAATGAGATTGGTCATCTTCATAACTTGAAGCAATTGGGATTGGAAAAAAATGCATTAACAGGCTCAATCCCATTAAGCATATTCAATATTTCATCACTTCAAGTTTTATCAATGTGGGACAACAAGCTTGAAGGGCCTCTACCAAGAGAGGTTGGAAATTTGACTATGGTTAACGTACTTGATCTTGGAATGAATAGCTTGACGGGTATGGAATAATATTTTACCACAGGATTTCAGAATGCTAGTTCTTTCAATACTTCTTCTAATGGTAATCTTACTTCATTCTGCAGGCGTACTTCCCGATGAAATCGGTAACCTTCAAGAGTTGCTGATGCTGAAGTTGGATTTCAATAACTTTAGTGGGTCGATCCCTATTGGTATATTTAATATCTCAACTCTTGTATCTATTACACTCACACAAAACCACATTTCAGGTAATCTTCCTAACACTATAGGCAGCGGGTCACCCAATCTTGAACGAATTTTTCTTGGTGCAAATAACATTGATGGTTTTTTACCTAGT
Organism: Solanum acaule; assembly: GCA_036250505.1. Lineage (NCBI taxonomy): Eukaryota > Viridiplantae > Streptophyta > Magnoliopsida > Solanales > Solanaceae > Solanum > Solanum acaule. Next base: position 26,730 of record JAJOOR010009827.1, read on the forward strand.
TCCATCTCAAATTTGTCTAAGCTTACTGTTCTCGAACTCAGTGCGAATGAACTCACAGGTTCAATTCCTGACTTTCTAGGAAACTTAAGACTTATTGAAATTCTCAACTTGCAAGGTAACTCCTTCACTAGTGACTCTTCAATGTTGAGTTTTATTACTCCTTTGGCCAATTGTAAATACTTAAGAGAACTGATATTGTC
>JAJOOR010009830.1:0-24520 GCA_036250505.1 Solanum acaule
TCATGAAGTAATAACATAATCAACATCAATATAAACAATTGACATATTCCCTTCATAGCCTTCAAGGCTTCATTCAGAGACTCAACCCTAATTTCATACAAATTATACATAACCTAGGGTAGAATCATCATACAAACATGAATTACATAACATCACATTCAGTTCATAGCCTTAAATCAATATCCAACACAAACTAGGGTTAGAATTTGGAAAAGAAGGAGAAACATGGGTTTCATGGGGAATTCTTCAAGAAACCGCCAATACAACATAAATTCATCCATAATTGTTCATATATCATCAATCAAAGTCAGTTTATAACATCAATTTCACTTTAGAAAGAAGACCCACGTTTTTGGATTGAAACCTAGAAATTGGAGATTTTGAAATTCATCTTGAAGGGGCCTCGTGGGGAAAGGAATCCCAAGAATGATAAGCAACCATACCTTATTTAATTCCTTGAGAATCAATGGAGAAACTCCAAGCAATTTGGGAAAGAACCTTGAAACCCTAACTCCAATGTATTCTTCTTCTTCTATGGTTTTTAGAGAGAGCGTTTAGAGAGAAGTCGGAGAGTTTTGATTTATATTGGGTGTTGTGTATAATGACCAAAACTTATGAATTTAGACTTAAAAACCAATATATAATTAACCTCTAAAATACCCAAAACACCCCTACTTAAATAGGACTTAAAAGGAAAAGTCCCAAAACTCCTCATTTAAATGGTCCCCGTCAGGGACCACGGCCACCCTTCTTGGGTCGTGAAAGTGCACCACGGGCCATGGTGCTGCCCGTGGTGTTGGAGGCAGTAGCTCCCCTTTCGTGCACAAGCCAGCACTTGGCCAAGGCAAGACCACGGAGCCTCCCACGATCCATGGTGAGTACCACGGTCTGTGGCGATAGCCTTGGTCATGACTTGGCCTTGTGGAGGCAAGGCCTTCAAGCCTTGGTGCCAAGCGATGTTCACGAGCCACCCCTCTCCCTCGTCAAGAGCACCACAGCCCGTAGTGGTGCCCGTGGTACCTTTGGCAGTAGCTACCCTAACAACCCCCAACTCCCTAAAAGTTAAGGGAGCTCCACGCCTACCTTCACGAGTCGTGAAGTGGACCACGACTCGTGGTCCATCTCGTGAAGGGTGAGGTAGTGTCTAGGACACTTGGAGGTCCCTCTCCCTTGACCAAGGAAACTCCACGAAGCCTCCCACTTTCCCGTGGTCATGACCACGAGCCGTGGTGGTGGCCGTGGAGTTTGAGGCAGTAGCTCCAAGTTTGGGGTAGCCTTGGCCTTAGGCCTTGGCTAGCCCCTTTTGCTTGGCACTCCTCCATTAGGCCTTAACTCATAGCACACCTAGATGGTCTACTAACTTAGGGGAATTCATTTTATACCTCATTGACACTACGTTTAGGCTCTAACTTAAGTCATAGAATTTCCGGGGTGTTACAAAATCGTCTACAATAACCTGCAAGTCCCATAAAACTTTGGATCTTAGTAACTAATGTAGGTCTGGACCAACCCTTCATTTCCTCAATCTTGGCTGGATCTACTCGAATACCCTTATTGGACACCACGTGTCCTAAGAATGCTACAAAATCAAGTCAAAACTAGCACTTCAAGAATTTGGCATAAAGTTTTCTTCTCTCAACCTCTGGAGTACAATCCTCAAATGTCGATTGTGATCCTCCACGATCTTGGAGTACACTAAGATGTCTTCAGTGAACACTATTACAAAAGAATCGTATTAAGGTCGAAACACCCCGTTTATCAACTCCATAAACGATGTAGGGGTTTGTCAAACCGAAAGACATCACAAGAAACTCATAGTGCCCATACCGAGTCCCGAAAGCTGTCTTAAGAATATTTAATTCCCTAACCTTCAGCTGATGATAACCGGACCTCAAATAAATCTTAGAAAAAATAAAGATACATCTTGAAAGTGATAAAAAAAAGTCATCAATACAAGGAAGATGATAGTTATTCTTCACTATCACATTGTTCAATTGTCGATAATCGATACACATCTTCATGGTACCATCCTCATTCCTCACAAACAAAATAGGAGCACCCTATGGAGAAACACTAGGGCAAATGAACTCGTTGCTCAACAAATTCTGCAATTGATCCTTTAATTCCTTCAACTCAGCTAGAGCCATACAATAAGGAGGAATAGATTTGGGCTTGATGACCGGCTCCAAGTTAATAAAAAATATCCATGTACGGAGGAACACCGGGAAGGTCGGTAGGAAACACATCCGAAAACTCTCGAACCACGAACACAAAATCCATGTGAGGTGACTCAATACTAGTATCCCAGATGAAAGCCAAGCAGGATTAACACCCTCTATCAACCAATCTCTAAGCTCAAATGAATAACCAAGCAAGGTCTCTAAGTATATCTCTATCCTAGATACAAATCAACCCTAATTTCCAGAGAAGATCATGCTCAATTTGTCCCTGTTTTACATCCCTACTCAATTCAAATAGGGCAAAACGTTGTTGTGACTCAAAAAATAAACAATCAATTCAATTTTAAAAGAATTTAAAGAAAAAACGAGTTTTAAAGGAGTCACCACCTAATTTTAGAAAAATTATGAAACCAATAGATTCTAGGTAAGGGGTTCAAGTGATTCCGAAAGGAAGTTGTTAGGCTTTCTTCGAAATCCACAATTGTGGGTCCCGATTGAATTCATTTATTTTCAAATTGAGGAGCAGATAAAACGATATACAAATATAATAAACATACAATATACACAAATAATAAAGTAAACAAGTAATATGAGAAACGATCTAATGTTTGCCTATCGTGAACAATATACACAATAATAAATAAAAAATTATAATTCGAATTTCATTGGCATAGATACAATGGCAAGCAACTCTGTGTACCTATAAAGACACTCAGTAAAAGTGTTAGTAATAAATAAATATAAATAAATCAAATAATAACTTCAAAATAAAAATCCATCTTATTAACATGGAAGACCTTGAAAATCGACGGTAATTTCTTCATCGGCCAATTTTAACATAATTTATATATAGACTTAAACTAAATTTCCGTCTTTAACAATGGGAAGGCCTCCAAAACCGATGGAGAGATTTTCTCATTGGCCAATTTGAACATACAAAAAATATAAACTTAAACTAAATTTTCGTCTTTTATTATGGAGAGGCCTCAAAAACCAACGGACAGATTTTTTCATTGGCCAATTTTAATAAAATTATTTTAACAATATTATGTGGAAAAAAATAATCAAAATGCTCGTCAAGTGGCTGTAACAATACTAACATGGCAAAACCAAGAAAAATATTGAACCTATATTCACATCAGTGGTAAGAAATACTTATAGATTAACATATATATATTATGAATCATACAACTATAATAATAATAATAGAAAACAAACATACCATTAAAACATTATAACAAGTAGCTAGAAAAAGTAGCTAGAACAAAATAAAATAGCAACATATACCTAAAATCTTTAACAAAAACTAACAAATAAAGAAAAATCAAACTAAACTAGACATCAAAATAATGAAACAACAATCAACTTAACAAGAAAAACTTTGAACTAAATGAATACAAATAGTAATAACCATAATAATAAAAAAAAAAGACTAGACAAAGAAACAATGACTAACAGTAGCTTACTAACATCAAACCAACATCTCAGTGGAAATAATGTGAAAAGAACGGTAAAAATAAACATGAAATATAGCATCAAACAAAACTTTTAACAAATAATATAAACACAAAAAATCAACTAAATATAGATAACTATTCAACATATTATATGACAGCAATAAATGACAATATCTTAAGTTAATTTAAATCCAAAAAAAATATATAAAATAAATGTGGAGAATACTTCACCGGAGTTGGAATCAGGAGCCCACTGGTGCACTAAATGATTTCTAGTTGGAGCTCGGAGCTCGCGGCGGCCTCGCCGGAAACATGGATCCTACTGGTTGTTGTTGTTGTTGCTCCGTCGAAGCTTCGTTCGGTGTGGGTTGGGTTGGGGTTTTGATGGAGTAGCAGTTTCCTGCTCCAATGGGGCTTGTGCTCCCTTTCGCCGGAGATGCAAAGAAAGAAAGGGGTTCTAGGTAGGGTTTTGTGACCTGTTATGGTCGATTTCAGTGGAGTAATGGCTATGGAGGTTTGGGCAGCTGTTTCAGTGGTGTGAAGTGTTGTTTTGGAGAGGAAATGGGTAAGGGTTTGGTTCAGCTTAGAGCTTCGTCGGAGAGGAGGATTTTGGAACTGTTGTTACTGCTGGAAAAGGGAATCGTTTGGCTCCTTTTGTAGTGATGATGGTGGCTGGGTTTGGTCGGCTGGCTGTTTCAGTGAGGGAGAGATCAGGGATTTTCGGTGGTGGGTCTGATCGTTGATGGTGTTCTAGCAGCAGTTTTGGAGTGGGGATTTGGTGGTGGAAGAGAGGGGAGGCAGTGGGGAATATGATAGAAAAATAACTTAGGATTTCACAAATTTTTGAATTTTTCATCACACCCCACTTAAAGACTAAGAAATAGATTAAATAGAAAATTAAAAACCATCTATTGTATAATACCATTATCTAAAATCCATGGGCCAAAATCACTAGTTAATAAAATTGTCGTATACGAAATAAACGTAATTAATGACATGTAAAAATGCAATTTTAAAATTAACTAATAAAAAATATCCTAATTTTTGATAAATAAGGATAGTTATCGATAAATTTATTTAAAATTATAAAAAAATTATTTTGAACTATAAAATAAACAAAACTTAAAAGTTACGAATTTTGAAAATGTTACGCCAAAATTTGGTGTCAACAGTCCCAAGTTCTATCCTCCTAGTCCTCTCCCGAGTTCAATTTGGACAATGAGTTTATTCAATGGTGGTCAATCATAAAATACTAAAATAAGAACAAAAGAGTAATTTATGTAATATCCAACTTCAATCCATAAAATTCAATACTAAACAATCATTCATAGCCACTGCCCCAGGACAAGGGTCTTTAGCTACTAATGACTAAGTAATAAAAAGGAAGAAAAGAACCATAAAAAGTATAATGGCTTTTCCCTCCAAAGTATGTTCTCGTATATCCCAGTCTCGTCCAATAATTATTTCTATGGACTATTTACTGAGGTAGAAAACCTTAAAAAAAAAATTGAGTCTGAAACAAATTAGGAATCCAAAACCAAAAGAAACCGGGTCTTTAGCGTGAAGTAGTAACATCCTCAATTGTTTTTGTTGTTGCTGGCTTTGATGAGTGGCACGTGGCAGCAATCCTGCGGCAATTAAATTTCTCTCTACTTCATGTATATTATAGGCGTAATGGTCTGATGGACCCTAGTACTTGTATGAGTTTGTATTCTGAACTCTTATACTCGACTCTTTGTCAACTAGACCCTTAAACTCAACAAAACTCAATATTTTAAGCTCGTCTGACCATTGACCAAGCTTATGTGGCAATTTAATTATTGAGTTGACACAAACACGTGATTTCACGCGTAGAAGGAGCGTGAACTCCAAATTTAGACTAAAACAATATTTTTTAATAAAAAAATAGACCAAAACAAAAGTAAATTAAAAAAAAATCACTTCTTTCTTCTTTCCCTCCCAACCCACCCCATTTCTCTTTCTCTATCTAATTACCATTACCTTCTTTCCCATCCAACTCCCACTTCTTCTTTTTTCTCCCCCTCCCAGCCCCATCTCAAAGTTCTCTTTTCTTTCCTTTTTTCATATTTTCTTTCTTCCTAGAGAAACGAAAATGTGTTGTTATGGTAGATCTGTTTTTCTTTCTTCTTTTTCTGGGTTATTTACAATTCATAATGTGACAAAGATTCAATAGTCTTGAAGGATGAAAAGTGATTGTTGAATGTCATTGTAAAATTAGGTGAAATGTGTTATGTAAAATTGCGTACAATATTGTGATTTATTTTGATATTTTAATGGTGATTTATTAGCATTAATGGAGAAAAGAAATTTATGGTGATTCAAATGGATGATGTAAACATTGGTAAAAAAAAATACTATTAAAGTTACGAATGTTAGAAACTTTGAAAAAAAAATGAATTATGATTTTTAAGAACTTGAAGAGTCTGGTCACGGCTATAGACAATGGCCCTGAAGAAGAAGAAAATAAGGTTAATGGAGATGGTGTTAATGGTGGTTGTGGGTTGAGGGAGGTGGAGGAGAGGTGAGAGAAATAACTATTTTATTTTATTTTTGTAAATAGAAAATTTATTATTTTTGTCTTTAATGGAATAACTTATTTGGTTAATAATTTAAAAATGTTTATGAAATAATTAATGACATGATATTATTATATTTATGTGGATATGACATGTCATATATGTAAGAGAGAGTGAGCTACACACATGGTTGTAGGGGTTTAAAAGTCTCATTTTAATTGAGTTTAAGGGTCCAGTTGACAATGGGTCAAGTAGAAGGATTCAGAATACAAACTCATACAAGTACAAGGGTCCATCAAGTTGTCTGCTTGATTTCCTTCTTCAACCTTTCATCTTTAATTCGTTATAGCTCCAAACTTCTTCATCTCTCTACCAATTTAATCCTACAAATAAAATATATTATTTAGCACAATCCATAAAATTCATGCTAAAAAAGGATAAATATAAATACTAAATGTGAGGAAAATAATAATTTAAAATATGTATTTTTGACCTCACATCATTTATGATGAGTAAATCACTCAACTCACTTAAGTTGACCATCACGATTATGACGCAAGGCCACACTATCGTGATGACCAGAATACATTGGCTACGCGATCGTGATCCCATCCACATGATCATGAAGCCCATAATAACATGCCTATGTGATCTCGGCCAAAGGCCATGTGATTGCATCCAAAAGTCACTCCATCACGATGAAGGTTTAATTAGATACCAGAACATAGCAAACAACAGTACAACACTTAACAATAAAACCCCGAAAGGACCTTCGAGAATTTTTTTTGGAATCTTGGGTACGCAAAACGAGTATGCTACCTAACTAAACTCGATAATGTAGACACAACGGAACCATCGAAACACGGATCTGATGTCTCGTTGACGTGAAATTCATGAAAGTCGCAATAAACTAACTTTACACTTAAAAATACTAAACTTCCCTTTGAACCTTCAAAAAGTCAACCAAGACCACATCTAGACCTAAAATCATCCTTCAAATCCAATAGAATCATCAAAAATTTGATCTGAGTGTCCGAACTTCAAATATTGACCAAAGTCCACCCATAGCCTAAATTCACTTAAACTTCCAACTCAATGGCTCAAATCCATACAACTTCGAAACAGAAAATGACAACTTCTCTAGACCAAATTTCACGCTCTGGAATTGATGAAACTAACAGAATTCCATTTGGAGACTCAAAACTTCACTTGTTGCCAAAAATTACTTTTAACAACTTTAAACCTTCCAAAACCCAAAACTTCAAAAAACTAGAACTTTTAAATTAAACTTCAAATCAACTTCGTAAACTGAACAGAATTGATTCGGGGAACTATCGGGAGAGAGGGTAAAACAATTTCCGAAAGTTTCCAAAAATAACCTTCAAGGTCATTACAATTACCTAAAACCTCCTCCATTTTAGTTCCCCTTAAGTCACTCAAGATGCAAAAATCAAGTCCCCATTGAATAAGCAGCAATTCTTTTAAATTAACTCAGCACAAAACATTAACTTTTAAGATAAATGAGCACAAAATATTTTTTTTTTACTATTTTAACTACTTGAAGTACTAAATGAAAAATTCTAAATTAAAAACATTAAGTACTTGCATTATTAAAACTAAACGCAATGTTGGATTCACAAAGATCTTTTCTTGGGAGTTCTTGGTCTCAGTTTTTATCACCCTTTGCATTTTTCATTTTACCGTGTTAGTAAAGATAGTGATTCCCAAACAACTAAGGGTAAATTTCAATTATTCAACTAAAAAGAGGAGCAGTTATATCAAAAAAATAATACAAAACTATTGAAAGTATCGATCCCACGAGGCTTAGGAAAAATCGTAGGCTTCTTCTTCACCACCTTCACTTTCATTCCTCACTTTATCATTGGAATCATCTAACTCAGTACCTTTCCATATCAGTGTTAGAATCCTCTAAATTATTAATAGCATCAGAGATCTCGATGGATATTGGCACAGGTGATAAGGTAAAGTTTAGGGCATTCTCAAAATTTGAAGTCGATAACCTCCCGATACGTTCTCAAGTAATGGAAGCCTTGGACACCTTGATATTTGTGGCTTCATATATAAAACAATATCAGCATTTATTGATTGGTATGTCATACCTGATGCCCCGTGAGTGAATTCCTAAGTGTGACCTCTTGAAGTGGAACCAATAGCTTAAGTGGCTTAATCGTTCTCCGAAGTTGCTTCGTCCATTTCAACTGGCACTTGTCTTCTCTCAATAACACGTACCCTCATATCAGCAACACACCCTTTTCCTCGCCAACAAGCAAGGGGATGTAAATGGTCAGCTTGTACCTCATCTTTTCTATAATTGGTTTGTATATGAATTATATCAGCCTTGTGCACATATGTCAATCATCTTTCTCCTTCATTCCGCGCATTGCATGAAATATGTAAAAATTTCTCCTTTAATGGCTTATCACCGAGTGATTTTACTTTATCAATCATTGAATGAATATGACAGACACGAGCAAAATAAATAATTCATTAAAATAAACATATGTTTGCTTTATCATATTCTTTGGCGTTTACTGTTAATCTTAATATTTTTAGTAAGCTGAATTTTCTTTTGAAAATAACCAAATCAAAGTCAAGAAAACTAAATACTAAAAATAAATTATTATTTTTTGTATCAGCTAAAACAAACACATAATCAATTTATTTAAGGGTAAGGATCATTCATAGTAATCTAAAGATAAGCAACAACAGTTGGAGACAAAGACAAAGTTTTCTTTTTTTTTTTAACAAATGCTCAAACAAAGACCATTTTTTTACTAAAAACAAAATCCAACAAAAGCGAAAAGCCTGAAATAATTTACGTGTAAATTGACCTAAATATCATGATTATAAAAAAAACAAAAAAAAAACACATGCATAACGTCATTGTGGCTCTGTTAAAATGGCAACATTTATATACCAACAGAAACTTATGTCAATATACTGCATTAGTCATACAAACTTCAGGAAAAAAACTTATGTCAAGATACTGCATTAGTCATACAAAATAGAGTGCAACTAAATTATAAGCCACAACTTACTCTTTGATCATTGTGCTATATAAAGATATGACTATTACTATTTAATTGAACCAAAAGAAATATGAACCACTTACCATTGTTTAATAAGGGTAAAGAACCTTACGACCTCAAACCAAACACTTTTTGAATGCCACAGATCAAAAGGGATCCTTCCTAAAAACACATATCAAAATGAATACTTTGCCCATGTGTGGGGGAACCATGATAAACAAAGTTAACTTCCGTTAGTTCACCCCAATTTTTTTTTTTTTTTTAAAAACATTACAAAATTTTTAAAAGTAGGCCCACCCACAAATTGATGAACTTCAATTCTTTTTACTAATTTCTCACGTGAAACTATCTCTTTCTTCAACAACAAATATGAAATTATTCACTTAACATTTTCTCATACATCTTTTATCTTCTTCTTTTTTTATAACTTTATATTTTGATCTTTGAAATTTGATAGTCATGTCTTAACAATTCAAAAGCTCTATATATTTTTGAACCAGATATTTGTAAATGCAAAGGGTATTGTAAAATGAAAGCATCGAGGACTCCAAAAAAATTTGGTTGTAAGTTTAGGAGTTGTGCGCGTTCAAAGGTAAAAAATTTACGTCATTCACTTCAAAGTATCTAGATATTCACTTGTTTCCTTGTTTTGTTATTTTAGAAAAATGATGCGATTATTTTAGATGGTAAGAAAATATGTCCATAAATGAAACTAACACCAATCTTTCATGGGTGAGGACATAAAGGATATTCCTTGATATGATTTCAGAGTTCATCAACACGACGAATCTTTAAACATCTTGTTTGTCCCTTTCATAGACCATCCCAAACAACCTGAGAACAATGACTTGCTTGAAGTGTTGACACATCATAAATTTTTGTACTAGAATGTATGTCTACGGATGAAGAATTCATAGCTGAAAAATAAACAATTGAAAATATTAAAATTCATATCTAAAACAAGAGTTCAACAAAATCTTTTTTAAAAAAAATTAATTTTTTTTTAGAATTTACACGAATACGAATGTACCCTATTTGTTTTTCATAAATAAGAAATGTAGACACTTTGCCTTAGTTGGTTTAAAATCTATTTTTTTTAAAAAATTAGAGTTGACTCGTAATTGGATGAAATATAACATTTTTTAAAAAAAAATTGATTGGAGTTCGCCCATTACGGACGAATCCTAATTTCTATTATACAACAAAAATGTGCCTTAGTTCATGAACTATAGTATTTTTTTTTCAAAGGAGTTCGTTAGTAATTGGGAAAACCACAATATTTTTTAAAAAAATTGGACATCTTTATTATTTTTCATATGTAGTGATGCTCGTAGATCTAATGAAAAATTCATATGAATGAATGAATAAATTTTAAAAAACAAATAATCAATTCAAACCCATAATTGTAATTTATATAGTTAATACTTAGTAGTGATGTTTGCTGATCTAAATGTAAAAATAAATAAAAAAATTTAAGTTCGTAACCAAGAAAAGAACATTGAAATAAAAATAGATGAACAAAACAATTTGATAATACCTTAATACTTGAATAAGTAAGAAAATGAAGTAGATAAACAAAACAAATGAAAAAAGAGATATTGATGCCTTTAATTTATAGAAGACAAATAATAAGAAGAAGAAGATAGGAAGAAAAGTTTTGTAACACCTCGAAAATTTCTAAGCTGAGCTCCGAATAATTCTGTATTTACATGTAGGGTTGTATTGGGTGATTGTTAGATTGCTCATATGTGAGGGTCATTTCTTTGGTGTTCGAATGGATTTGGATATGACTTAAGATTAAAAGAACCCCCTAGTACAAAGTTGAGTTGAAAGCTTCATTATCGATTAATTTTTGACATAAGATTCTACTTAGGTCAACTTCAAATGATCATATCTTCAAGAACATAATGAATTAGGTGTCCCATGACCTATCAAATTGAAGGTCTTTGAGTCTTCTTTCCAACGCCACCAAGTTTGCCTTATTTCGAGTTCTGAGTAAAAAGTTATGACCATTTTACGAGAGACTACCATATCAGAGTTTTTTGAGTCTGTGAACGACAGATCCAACCTACGGGCTGTAGGTTGAACTACAACCCATCCTCTCAAGTCGTCGAAAAAGTACGGGGAGTCAAATATTTGGACCCAATTCCTACAAATTCATTCTACGGGCCATAAGAACTACTACGTGCCTTCGTTTGGACCCGTAAATGGACTTTTGAGCCTTAAAAAATCAATATAAATTCCATGGACGGGATCTATGGTCCGTAGCTCAAACCACGAACTGTATATAGTCCCGTAGATAGTTTTCATCAGCTTTTAAAGATGGGTAGTTTAGTCTTTTTCCACCCCTTCTAAGCCTAAATCACGACTCATTTTCACCTAATTAAGGGTCTAAATAGTATAAAAACATTATTTTACGTTCTTTAACACTTCAAAGACTTAGAGCAAGGATTCAAGAGGAGAAAAGCTAGGGTTTTTTTAACGTTCTTCGAATTTCGTCGATTTCACCAAGGACTTTGTTTTTCCCAAGTATGTAATGCTATCATAGTGATGGATCAAGTTGGTCCTCATGCCCTACATCTACTTTCTATGAGTTCAGAGACGAGTAAGCATTTTTGTAAAATTTTAATGATTTCACTTCTTTATGTCTTTAAATTTAGTTGGGTATATATCAATATCTATTGCAGTCCTCTCATTCAGTTATTTGTTATTCAATTATATTACATACTCATACATTGAATGTGTTGATATCATTCAACCTGCATCTTTTAATGATGCATATACAAACACTTAGGATCCTCAACAAGAGTCCGTTGAGATCACTTCATGTAACATCTCGCAATTTGAAATAGCTAGGAAGAAGCTAAGAATTTGAAATAGTCAATTTTTTTGGAAAGAATGAAAATCTGGAAATTTACTTAAGTTAGGAAAAATTGAGTTTCTCATCAACTTTGACCATAACTCCTAGCTCAGGATGATTTAGGTGTACTTCTAGATATGGTTGGAATGATCTTTCCAACACCACCGAGTTTGCGCGATTCCGAGTTTGTATGAGTAAGTTATCCCCTTTGGAAGTTGGGTTGTTGAAATAAGGAAATGTCTAATTCGAATTTTTGAAGGGTGATTTAGTCTTTTCCTTACCTAATTATTCTAATTCGTTTTTAGGAGATTAATTGGGGTAAGACCAGATTTTGGTCAGTTTAGAAAAATTAGAATTTCCACGCTAGGGCTTGGAGAAAAGAGGAGAAAGGAGAAGAGAAATCAAGAATCGCCAAGATCGTCGAAGTTTGGCTTGTGGAATTCGTCGGGGGTGATCCCTACAAGGTATGTGAGATCACATAGTGTTGGGTTAGTTCACCCACATGCCAATCTTGTTTCAATTCAAGCGAAATTTAAATTGTTTGAATGCAAAGAAAGTGAGTTCTTGAAGAACATTGTTGAAAATTCGTTGAGTTCTTTATGGTTGTGTTGTTGAAGTCTCTTGTTGATTTGATTCGTGTTTTCGGGTGAATTTTCGAGTTAAATCTGTTGTATGTTGAGGGTACTATTGATCCTAAGTGTTTGGAAAAAGAACCATGGAAGCTAGGAGGGTTTAGAGATGAAAAACAGAGAAGAAAATCATAAAAAACCTGGGGAAGGGGGTGGGGCGTTGCTCTAGCCAGCGCACCCCAAAAGGGGCTCTGAAGTTCACCCCTTGGGGCGACGCGCCAGCCAGCTCGCCCTAATAGCTTCTCTGACGTCTGAGGGTTGGCGCCCCGCGCCTCGCAAAGCGCCAAGGACGCCAGTTCTCCCCATTCATTCCCTACCTTTTCGTACTTGTTCCCTAGCAATGTACCTATGTTTCTAAGTTGATTCCAACACTCTAAGGTACGTCTAAACATCATGAAATCATTCATAAACATGAGATCATAAACCTTGAATCCATAATCCAATTCAAGGAAAGTAAGGATCAAAGTCAAGAGAAGTTAAGAGTCAAGTTTAGAAGTTAAGAAGCAAGTCAAAGCTAAGTTCTAAGGTTTACAAAAGTCTTTAACAAACGTTTGAACTTTGTTTTAAGACTAAAGTTTCAACTTAAGCAAAGAGTAAAGAGTTGAGTTCATTTCTCAAAAGCTATTAGGCAACTAAGTATTCCCAAAGAGTTTATAAATCTTTTCACATTTGGGCAAAGAGAGGGAACATCGATTCTAAGAGAGGGAACATCGATTCCACGAGAGCTTTTAAGTTAAGTTTTGAGTAATTATCTCAAACCAAAGAAAGAAGTTGTTTTTAAAACATATGAGCTGAGTATATTTTTGGGAGTAATATTGAGCACCGATATGGGAATGCGAGTTCATAATATCTCAAGTCTTCACAAACCATGTAGCCATCATGGGTATTAATGGGTCATACTTTTTAGATGATCACATAAGTTAAGCTAGTGGATCCACTAAGTTAAGCATTCTATATGACGGCAAAGTATAGGACAGTTCTTGCAGCGTGGGCAAGACATTATATCACCACTTAGGCTCATAGTGGTGGTTGTCGGTTAGAGAATCTCCCACAGAAACTATATTATTTTATTATATGTGTAAAGTTGAGTTTGTTACTGCATTCCTTTAACGAACTAAGTTGCTTCTACTATTCATAAAGCTTTTCAAATATTGCATGTGTTCATTGCTTTATTTTGAGTTAAGTTATTCATGAGTTGAGAAGAGCCAAGGTAAGTGTTTCTTTCAAAATCTTTTCAAGCCTATGTATTGTTTAGCATTCCAACTCGCATACTCGTACATTCAATGTACTGATGCTAGTTAGCCTGCATCGTCTTATGATGCAGACGCAGGTAACCAGGATCAGCATCCAGCGCCTCGTTGATCCAGCTTGAGCACTCAGAGTCTGTGGTGAGCCTCATTGCATTCAGAGGACTCTTTTATTTGCTTTCTAATTTAGTTCATTAGGATGTTGTGGGGTTTGTCCCAACATCCATCTCAGTCGTTTTAGAGGCTTCATAGACAGTTAGTTATTAGTTCTTTAGTCTTCTCATTTTATCTTATGTTAAGACTTGGGTTGCCATTCTGGCCAAGTTGAATGTTTAATTTTTTTTAACATTCTAAATTATATTATTAAGCTATTTGAGAAAGTTCTTTTGATCATTTTAATCATGCTTAGAGTCTTCCGCTGAGTTAAGTAAGCCAGGACAAGGGTTCGCTTGGGGCCAACAATGGTTCTCAAGTGCCAGTCTCGCCCAGGGTGTAGGCTCGGGGTGTGCACTTCATCTGCTCGTCAACTTTTAAGTAAGACATCATTTCTTGGGGGCTCCAGTTTTATGAGTTGTTAGTAGTTCTCTTGAGGAGTCATGGGTCTTGTCCCGACACTCATCTTTGTATAGTAGAGGCTTCATAGATAGATAGTTTTGGAGAGTTTTTCAGTTTCAGATGTTTTATTTAAAACTTATGTTTCATACTTAGTATATTCAGAGAGTTTTGAGATGTATTACACTATTGATTTAACATTTCTTTTAGTTTGATGCTTGTGTATACAGGGTTAGTCTTTCGCTTGTAGTCAGCCAGGATGAGGGTTCGCTTGGGGGCCAACAATGGTTCTCGAGTGTTGACCATTGTAACACCCCAGAAATTTTTTCGAACTAAGACTCGAACCGTTCTTCATAGTGAGTGAGATTTTACCAAGGAATTTAAAATTTATTAAGTATTAAGGTCAGGTCAATAGATGTAGCACCTTGAGTTAAAAAAAAAAACTAAATTGGAAATAGAAAAATCTGAAAATTTGCAAGTTATGCTTAAGTATAAGTTTTTGGTCGACTTCAAACGATCATATCTCCTAGCTCAGGATGAGTTATCTGTGCTACCAGATACCGTAGGAAATATCTTTGAATTATCTTTCCAACTCCACCGAGTTTTCTCAGTTTTGAGTTCATATGAGGGAGATATGTCCATTCGAAGTTGGGTTGTCTAGATAAGGAAAGTCAAAACCGGATTTTAGAAGGGTATTTTGGTCTTTTCCTTACCCAATCATATTTGATTCATTTTTAGTAATGTTTTAAGGGTCTAATCCTATTAGGTTCAGTTTTATAATCCTAATACACGCATAGGGTTTTAGTTTAGAGTTCAAGAAGAGAAAAGAAGAAGAGAAAAGAGGAGAAAAGAGAAAGGATCGAAGCGTTCGTCGAAATTCTTGAGAGTTGTTGCGAATTGTCACCATGGGTTTGATCCTTAAGAGGTATGTAAGCTTCCATAGTGTTGGGTTTGTTCACCCACACGCCAAACATGTTATTTTCAGTAAAGTTTCATTCTCAAAAAGTTGAAAGATTTAAGTTCTTGATAGGTGTTCTTGAAGTTCATTCTAAATTTTGTTTTGTTGGGGTTTTGATGATTTCTTGAGATGAAAGTGGTTGTTTTGAATGGATTAATGTGTACTTAGGTTGGGTAATTGAATCTAAGGAAAACTTGAGAAAATAAATTGATTAAAAGCGATTTAGGATCAGAAAACGAGAGGCGAAATTTGTCGAACTTGGCCTGGGGAGAGACTGGGGATGCGCGCCCCAGATGCACCCAAGGGGCTGGGGCGGCACCCCTGCAGTGCACCCATATGCAGCCTCTGAAGTTAGGGGTTGGTGCTCCGCGCCCGGAACGCTCTAGGGTCGCCTGCCCTCACTCATTTTCCGTCGGTTGTCCCGTTTGAGCCCCTTTTAAGTGTACCTTTACTCCCTTTGATTCTAATCACTCTAAACTACTTCTAAACACTTAGAAATCATTCATAACATGAATCATAACCTTGAATTAATAATTCAAATTCAAGGAAAAGTTAAGAATTAAGTCTTGAGAGTTTTTCCGATCATTTTGAGAGAGTCCCTTTGAGTCCCTTTGAGGAGTCTTCTACAATTTCTAGTAACTTGTTTCAAGACTCAAGTAAGTGAGCATGAGAGTGAGGAGAATCTATTCACAAGTCTACACTATCACCGAGATCCTTCATATCATGAACTATATTTCTTGAATTCATAATTCACATTCAAGAGAGAGTTAAGAGTAAAGTTCAAGAAAGCCTTTGAGTTCGATTGTGAATCCTTTGAGATCAACTATTGATTTGAACTAAGTTATGAGGAAGTAAGTAAGAGAATGAGAAGAGTCATATACATGAGATCCATGTAGTTATGTAGACCTTTGAGTCGAGTCGCTTATGCCCATAATTTCGCATGAACTCCATAAATTGAGCATCATTGAGAGGAGTAGTATCTTCAAATTCTAAGTCTTGAGTATTGAGTTCCTAATTTCCTTTGAAATTATATTTCTAATCATGGGACTATTACCTATTACCCATGAAGTCCATGAGTTGAGTTGTTCATGCCCATAATTCTGCATGAACATTATAAATCGAACAATCTTGAGATGAGAAGTAGCTTTGAGTCCTTGAATTGAGTAGTTCATGCTCATAATTCCGCATGAATCCTCTGAGTTGAGCATTCTTGAAATTAGTAGTATCATTGAAGTTCTTGAGTTCCAAGTATTTGAGTTCTATCTATGGTTATTGAAAACCTTGCATTGAGTTGTTCAAGTCCATAATTCGGTGTGAACCATATTTTAAGAAGTCTTTTACAAATGTTTAAACTTTATTTTAAGACTTAAGCTTTGAAGTTGAGTAAAGAGTAAGAGTAAAGTTCATTTAAAAAAAAATGATATATAGGAACTAAGTATTCCCAAGAGTAAATGTTTTCACATTTAAGATGAGAGGAAACTGAGATTTCCAAAAGAGTTTTGAGCAAGAAATGGAATATCGATTCCAAGAGAGCTTTTAAGCTAAGTTTTTGAGTAATTATCTCAAACTAAAGAAAGAGTTTTGTTTTTACAAATATATGAGCTAAGTATATTTTGGGAGTAGTATTGACCACCGATATGGGGGCGAGTTTGAGTTCAGATAACTCACGTCTCCATTAACCATTTAGCCATCATGGGTAGTAAATGATCATACATTTTAGATGACTCCTTAAGATGCTTTTAGCATAAGCTAGTGGATCCAATAAGTTAAGCGTTCTATATGACGGTAAAGTATATGACAGTTTTGACAGCGTGGACAAGACGTTGTATCACCACTTAAGCTCATAGTGGTGGTTGTCGATTAGAAAAAATCCCATAGAAACTATATTACTTTATTATATAAGTAAATTTGACTTTGTTATTGCATTTTCTTTAACGAACTAAGTTGTTTTTACTATTTTATAAAGCTTTCCATATATTGCATGTGTAATGTTGCTTTATATTGAGTTGAGTACCTAGAGTCGAATATCATATCTTTGAGTTGAGTATCTAATCTCTGAGTTGAGTATCTTATCCCTGAGTACTTCTGAGTTGAGTAAGTTTAAGTATCCTTGAATTTTCCTTGAGTTGAGTAAGTTTGAGAAGAGGTAAGTATGTCTTTTTATCAAGTTTCAAGCTTATGTTTATGTTTTAGAATTCCCCTTACATGCTCGTACATTCCACGTACTGAGCCATTTGGCCTGCATCTTTTCATGATGCAGACACATGTATTCGGGATCATCAACAAGAGATTCGTTGATACATCTGGGAGTTTGAGTTAGCTATGGCGAGCTTCCTTGTTTCCGGAGGATTTCATTTACTTTTCAGTTTAGTCAGGATGTCGTGGGTCTTGTCCCGACTTGCATCTTTATCAGTTAGAGGCTTCATAGATAGTCAGTATAGTTGAGAAGTCTGTATTATTCATTTATTTTATTAAATGTTTTAAAGACTTAAGTTGCCTATTTTATGGCGAGTCGAATATATTATTTTTATTCTAAGTTGTTCATTTGAGTTAAAGTTTTGAAAAATTGAGTTTATTGAATTTTATTTAGTTTTAAGCTTTTGCATGCTTAAGTTAGTCTTCCGCTTGTAGGCAGCCAGGATGATGGTTCGCTTGGGAACCAGTAATGGTTCTTGAGTGCCGGCCACGTTCAGGGTGTAGACTCGGATTGTGACAACCACGTTCAGGGTGTAGGCTTGGGTCGTGACAAGTTTGATATGAAGATAAATCTTGGAGAAAAGATTAAGTTATTTTTTGTAGTTAGCCCATTTGTGGGTGGGCTACATTTCAATTTTTTGTAATATATTTTTGAGTTTTGGGATGAACTAACGAAAGTTAACTTTGTTTATCATAGTGACAAAGTGTCTATTCTGATCTGTGTTTTTAAGGAGGGTCCCTTTTGGTTTATAACATAAAAAAATGTCCGTATTAGAGTCAGACTCCCTTCCTTACACTAGTCATTTACACGTTGTTAATAAACCTTCTTGACACTAAATTTAGAGTCCGTTTGGATTGATTTAAAAAAATAGCTTTTAAGTCAAAAATAAAAAAGTCAAACTGAAATGACTTTTAAGTCAAAATAAAAAGTAGAGGGAGACCTACTTTTGGTTTTTAACTTATTTTAAGTCATTTAAACTTTTTTTAAATCATTTTTTACCTTGCCAAACACTTTCCAACTTATTTTAAATTACTTTTTATATCTGCCAAACACTTTCAAAAGTCAAAAATTGACCTAAAAGTAGGTTTGACCAACTTGACCAACTTTTAAGCCAATCAAACACCCTCTTTAACGCCGTCAACTTTGTCAGTTTTTGCCTCTTGAAATTTTTAAATAAAATATAACCTAAAATGTTATTGTGAAAATACATTTAATAAATTTCTAGTTTTGTAATTTTTTCTTAAAATATAATTATTTAATAAATTGCTTTATACAGTATGGCTTAATTTGGTAAAAAAATCACTATTGGTCTAATATTTGAGTAGTGTACACGTGTACATGGAAGTGGAAAGTAACCGGATCCACATGTAGGGTAGAACTAGAGTAGTAGAACCGCTAAATATAGATTGGAACGGCGTCGTCACTGTCCAAATCATCTTTACCAAAAACCCCGTTTTCTTCCATTTACTTTCGAGGCTCCGGCAAATCCCAGTAACCAAGAACTGTTCTTCTCTTGCTTTCGTTTCGATTTTCAAAACCAAGTTCGTACACACACACAAAGAGATGGAAGATGAAGAAGAAAAACACATTGAAATGGAAGAAGATGATGTAGAAAAGGCTTCTTCTGCTCCTTCTGATGATTCGTTTATTAACGATGATGATTCAGATGACCCTATAATGGATGACGATGATGATGACAATCAACAATCGCTTCCTGAGGTTAAACATTACCGGCCCATTTCGTTGTTTCATTTTTTTTTTAAATTTTTGGTTGCGAGAGCGGTGTTTTATTTTTTGATTTGGTTTGTAGGAACCCTTAACTGAAAAGGAAATTGAAGAGCTCATTGCTGAGCTTTTAGAAACTGAGAGTAAGGTATGAAATTCTATTCTTTTTTTATGGTTTAACATTGAATTTTGTGGGTTGCACTTGTTTTAGTTTTTTTTTTTTTTTTTGGGTTATGATTGTTATAGGCTGCAGAGGCTCAAGAGGCTTTAGAAGAAGAGTCAGTCTCTAAAGTGGAGGCTGATGTTAGAGAAGAGTTGTCACAAACTCTTAAAGGAGATGAGGTGCATTTTGGGCTTCCCTCCTTTTTTTTTTTTGGTTTGATTTAATTTTCCGCAATTATATAAAACTATTAACCCCCTTATCTTGGTCATTTCAGTTGGAAAATGCTGTAGCTGATGAAATGGCAACCTTCAAAGAGGAGTGGGAAACTGTTCTCGATGAACTGGAGACTGAAAGTGCTCATTTGTTGGTATGAATTATTATTTATCTGTCAAATGAGTTTGTTGATTTTATCTTTATGAATTAAATCAGCTTTGAGAGATGACTGCAAATAAAAGGAGCTTCACCTGCTTTGTTTTCTCAAAGCTCTGGATGAACAAAAAAGGGATATCTTTTTCTTGCGAGTTCCTGATAAAAGCATGCTCAAGGATGTTTAGTTTACACTAATGTATTGAGCAATGTACTCAGGGTTGAACTTCATGAAAACAAGGGCACAAAAGGCTATCATTTGCTTTTAGTTAAATTGATAGAAGACGTATCAATATTTTTTAATAATAGCAATAATAATAGTAGTGAAAGTAGAGGGGTAGAGAAGAAGCGGTAGGGTAGAGAGGCACAAGTACCTTGTACCTCTCACTAGCATAGCTGTCAAGTTACTTTGTCTACTATGCTTATGCAATTAGGAAGAGTTTTCTTCTTTTTGATAATCGTGGTGTTCGGTCCAGCTTGCGCTCACCTCGACAAATAACCGGTTGGGAAGAAATCACCTAGTGTTTTTGTCTTATGGGATTTGAACCTCCGACCTCATGGTTATAACCCACTTCATTGACCACTAGGCCAGGGTGCAATTAGGAAGTATTCACCTAGTAGCTTCTCCATTGAATTTGAACCCCACCTGCATAGGGGTTGAGTAACTTTGCCCACAATGCTTAGGGCAACAGGAAGAACTCACCTAATGTCTTTTCTACTGAATTTGAATCTTGGTTCTTCGTTACCTACTTCCCCATGTTGTCACTCCAACTGTTCGACCGTTAGATCACCCCTTTTGGAGGCAGTCAATTAATTTCTCAACTACTTGGAAGTGGCAGTTGATTTTTTTTTTATGAGTTTCATGCCAAAGTTAAACTTGGCTAATGCTGTCAGGTTTAGGAGATGCAACTGGTTTCGGTAGACTTACTGTAGCCCCAGGTTTTGGGGTTTACATTCATTTGGGTAGTTTCCAAAATTAGATAACAAAAACTTATAACAAATTTATATAGAAGGCAAAAGAGACAAATTCGTACAGGAACAACTCTCGATGAAACTGCTTCACAAGGCATAGAAAACTGGTGAAGTCATTTCATTTCTTTTCACATATAAAAGAACTGGTGAAGTCAGTAGATGAGAACAGATGAACCCACCGGAAGAGAGTATGTCCAATCATTGTTTATGTTGTGGAATGTTTGCATTAGTTTGACTGTCAATGCCTCCATAATTAATTGGTCAGCAAAAGGTCTTTTATCAAGTGCAGTTTTCTTGCTACTTATATGACATGGTAACACCCAATTGACCTAACAATTTATTATCCACGCATCTTATAAGCTGGAAAAGGCACAGAAGCTAGAGTTAGTTACTTAATGTATTTGGTGGGCCTTTTTTAGAATCTCATATTACCAAGTAGACGCTGTTTGGCTCATCATACACTGATTGGAAGGGGCAAAGCTAAGCTACAAAATGTACGGATTTTGCTGTACCCTAATTTGGAATCTCAGGCTACTCAATAAATACACTGGTTTTGCTCATCATACAAGGATTCACTTCCATATTACCTATATACTATTTTAACTTTTCATGTCCGTTGTCCCATATGCTGTTGACTATTAAGCTACGGTGCACTTCATTGGGAAAAGAAATAAATCATCTAGGATAAAGTTATACATAGCAATTCGGTTACCAAAAAAACCTGCTGCTCTTTTGAGTTTAAAGGAAATTGAGCTAATCAATTGAAAAAATTGGAGTTCTCTTTTTTTTTTTGATGACATGGGAAACCCGCAGCCGCTGCCCTTTGGGTGCGCACAGGGTAAACCCCCGCTCCTATGCAATAGCTCGCAAACAACACAGGAGAGGTAACCCGCACTAGGCAATCCCGGATGCGATGAGCTCGACCTAGAAGGCAAACCACCTTGCTTTCACTGGCATGGGGTTTCGAACTTAAGACCTCCTACATGGAAGTCCTAAGTATATAATTGTTTAGTGTAAATCAATTGGGAACAAGGGACAGTTGAGTTTTGTATCGCATTGATTTGGGGGCTGTTGGTCAGTGTTCGTTTCAGTTTGTAGCTATTTTGAGTTTAAAGAAAATTGAGTAATTGATGAAAAAAGAGAGTTCCCTGTGTTGTTTCATGATATCTGATATCTAATTGTTTGGTAAAAAGGATGGAGAACAGGGCAGAATTGAGTTCTGTAATGCATTGATTTGGCAGATGTCATTCAGTGTTTGTTTCAATCTATAGCTGTTTTGAGTTCAAATGAAATAGAGCTAGTCAATTCAAGAAAACAAGTTTCCTTTGCTGTTTCCTGATATGTGATGTCTAATTGCTAGGTTAAAAGAGTTGAGAACAGGGAAAATTGAGTTATGCCATTGATTTGGGGAATGTCAGTGAGAGATGAGAGAGTTTGACTTATCACAAACTAGTATATATGTTTAATAACATAAGGAAAGAGGATATACTTAGAAAGGATGTAAATTGTGAAGATTGTAATGATAGCTTTTCTTTCAGCCATATGAAATCTAGTTTCTTTCCTTGCAATAGAAAAATACCGTTTTGTCTTTACTATTGGTGTTTCATTAACTTTAACATTCATTGTTTTCTCTTCTCTCTAAAAAGTAATTTGAGCATTCACCATGGTGGAAGTTCATTTATTTCTTTTCACAAGAAACTGAGTGCCTTTTCATTATCTTGATGGATGTTTATACCTCTGAAATTCAACTATTCAAATTATCAAATCTTTGAAGAACAAAGTGACATTGGATTATCTCCAGTGTTGACATTTTGTATGTCCTACTGATGCTTACGAGGAATGCCATACCAACAATCAGTTTGAAATTTCACACTTCTCAATTAATCTAACAAGCATTTATTACAGTCATGATTTCTCTCTTCCACGATGTAATAGGTGTGCAATTTGTTAGTTGGTTTTCATGACCTTTAAATACAAACTATGTTCACACAATTTTTTAGGACACCCATTGTATTTCGAGCTTGCAGTTTAGTTTGCTCCTTTTGCCTGTACTGTCCTATATTTTGGTTAGTGTTATTAAACTGGTTCATTTTCATTGCTTAAAGTGTTGAAGTGATGCGAAGCGAGGGTTTATCACTTCAGGGGTGAAGCCATTGGTTTTACAGAAGTGTGCATTTCAAATAATGACGCGCAAGTGATCCCAAAGAAAGTAGGGGGTTCATTGAATCACAATTTTTAGAAATTGGATTAATATTGACATGTTTGTACATTGGATTTTAAAATAGCTTTTAATTGCACTTCTATTTTATAATACTAAATTCGTATGTGTAATTGTGTGCTTCACTTCTTTTTTTTCGCTTTAAGCCCCAGGGACTTGTCACTTTTTTTGTACTTTATGCATGTAAACCACTAGTTTGGTAGTAGATATAGGCCCTTCGAAAGGAAATAAACCAGGAGACTGAATTATTAATATAGAGAAAAAGCAATGCAGTTGTTGCTGGTTCATGGTGGGATTACTTTTGCATTGGATGTGCAGGTTCTTTATTTACCATTTCTTTTTTCTTTGTCCATGTTATAGATGGTGTAGTTCCTCTCTGCTATCTTTTTCCTTAATATCTCCAAGCAAATTCTTGCTTAACCCAAATGTCATTGAGTTCACTTGGTACGTATCTTTTCCATATATAACTGGAGCCACTTTGAACTGTTATGTCGATCATATACTCCACTTCATTTTTTTTACAACTACAACTAACCCAGTGTAATCCCACAAGTGGAATCTGGGGAGGGTAGTGTGTACGGCCGCAAACCTTACCCCTACCGTGTGAAGGTAGAGAGGCTGTTTTTGATGGACCCCCGGCTCAAGTAAAACATAACAAAAATCAGTAAGAAAAGGAAATACAGTACTCCCTCTGTTTCACAAAGAATGACTTCCTTTCCTTTTTAGTCAGTTTCAAAAAGAATGACCTCTTTCCTTTTTTGGTAACATTTTACTATTTGCTTTCCACGTGGCATGTTTAAGACCACAAGATTAAGGGCAATTTTGTACATTTGACATAACTTTAATTTTGGACCACAAGATTCAAAAGTTTTCTTTATTTACTTAAACTCCGCGCCATGTCAAACCAGGTCATTCTTTATGAAACGGAGGGAGTAGCTTTTTCTTTTTTACTATGTGATATAATTTTTCTTGTTATGTCGTGGTGTTGTTAGTATGCTTGATTTTTGTAGCTCTCAGTTCCCAATTCTACTTAATTAACTTTAACATGCTGATATGATTAGGAACAACTGGATGGTGCTGGAATTGAACTCCCTAGTCTCTATAAGTGGATAGAGAGTCAGGCTCCTCACGGTTGCTGCACTGAAGCATGGAAAAATAGGACTCAGTGGGTTGGTTCTGAGCTAACAAGCGACCTCACTGGAGCAATTGCTGATGCTGAGAAGTATCTTCAAATCCACAGACCTGTAAGAAGGCAAGTTACTCCACCTATCTTATTCCAGTTACTCAGTGATAAACAATGTGTGTGTTGTGACTTTGGCCACTGGCTTTGTTATGGGGCAGGAAACATGGAAAAGTCTTGGAGGAGGGTGCCAGTGGTTTCTTGGCAAAAAAACTTGCTGGGAATGATG
>JAJOOR010009832.1:0-56400 GCA_036250505.1 Solanum acaule
CACTTTGTGTGACCTTAAGGTGGTGCCTTAGTGTGGGTGATGGTATGGGACGTTCCCCATACATTGCACAAAGGTATTGCTTAAGGGTTACTTAAGGTGGAGGGCCAAGGCAAGAAGGTAAAGGTAAATGGGTTATGTATGTTTATGAGGTATTGTGAATCATATGACTTTGTATTGTTGGTTGTGACTTGTAAGGTGCCTTTTATGTTGATGTTCATGAGATTTTATCAAAATGGCATGAAAGCATAACTTCCAAAGAAGTGTCCTTTTTAGCATGTTTTGCATATCCTCATACTTAGTACGTGTGTTGTACTAACCCTTTTCTTCTATTTTACTACAAGAGTTGGTTGTGGTAACTAGGAGGAGATTGTTCTTTGGAGTTGGTTGGATTGCTTCACTCTTCCAAGTCTTTGGTACGTCCTCAAGATTCGAGGACTATGTTTAGAAGTTTCTTAGTCATTGTAATAGACACTTAGGTTTCATTTCATTTGTAAAGGGCCATGTCTCTTGGTACGTTTTAAGTTCTTGTCTAAGATTGGCTAAAAAGACTTAGTAGTTTCGCTTGCGTATTGATGTTTTCAAATGTTGATGACTCTTGAAGTATTATGGTTTTATTGAATAAAAGTTTTAAATTCTTAGTGATTTTTATGATCTATGCGATGAATGAATGCTAAGGATTGTATGAGACCTCCGATAGGTCGAATACACATGTAATGGCTAGGAGGTGCTCTCGGGTCATTACATTTGAAGACTTGAAGAATTGGTGAGTCCTCATAGCTTCGAGGACAAACCCACTATGTTTCTTTTATGTCATTTCTTTGGTTTTAGACTTATTATGGCCTGCATCCCTAGAGTTTTATTAATGTTATTCATAGATGGTTTGAGACAACGATTTAGTAAAGACTTCCGGTTTTATGAAATGTTTTAAATTGAATGGTTTAAAAAGAGCATTGATTTTTCCTTACTTTTCTATGATCGTATATTATGATGACACTAAAGGCTTGTATTAGACCCCTTCGGGGTTAAGTACGCCGTGTTACGTCTAGGAGGTACCCCTGGGTCGTGACAAACTTGGAATCAGAGCATAAGGTTTTGGGATAAGTTTTAGGATGTCTCAAACCACGTCTAAGTAGAGTGTTATTCATGTGTGTGAGTTGCGACACATTTATGAATAGGAGGCTATTAGATGCTTAGTAAAGGTCTCACTTCTTCATTCTCTAAGTCATGCCATAGAGTATGGCTTTAGTAGGCCCTTTTTCTAATCCCTGCCCGTTGTTTTTCAGGGTATGGCTAACACAAAGGTGAAAGCTAGGAGAGAAAGGGAAGTTACTGAGGACCAAGAGATTCCTCTCCAAGTTCCACATCAAGCTCCTCCTCAAGTTCCTAATGACCCTCTAATTGGGAATCTCACTCTAGTTGAGTTTAAGGCTTCTATGCAATTATTGGCTCAAGCCTTGACGGCGCAAGTCAATAGAGAGGTGGTGGCTACAACAAACTCTATAGGGGGAATTGGTGCTTATAGGAATTGGGAGTTCTCTAGGATGAACCCTCCGAAGTTTAGTGGCTCCAAGGTGGAGGAGTATCCAAATGGGTTTATAGATGAGGTTTATAAGACACTTGTTATCATGTGGGTAACTTCTAGAGAAAAAATAGAGCTAGCCACTTACCAATTAAAAGATGTTGCCTAAATTTGGTATGAGCAATGGAAAGAGGCTAGGCCGATAGAGGCGGGGCCCATAGAGTGGGAAACTTTTAGGTTTGCATTTCTAGATAGGTTCTTTCCTCAGGAGTTGACGGAGGCTAAGTTGGAAGAGTTCATAAATCTTAAGCAAGGCAACATGAGTATCAATGAGTATGCCTTGATGTTCACTCTTTTGTCTAAGTATGCTCCATCTTTGGTAGAAAGTCCAAGGGATTTGATGAATAGGCTTATGACGGGGGTGTCTGATCTAGTAGAAGAAGAATGACGTATGGCAATGCTTGTTGATGATATGGATAGCTCACGCCTCATGGTGTTTACCCAACAAATAGAAAAGTCTAAACTCAAGAAGGAGAGGGCTAGGGATAAAAAGAGGTCTAGGGTGGATAATGATGGGTCCGATGGACATGGTCGTTCTAGGAATTGACAAAATTTTTCTGAACAAGGCTATTCTAATGCTCCTAAGTATAAGGATGAGAGGGTGTCTACCCCTAGGCCACAAGGGAAAGGTAGTGAGTCCCTAAGGCCCACTTGTTTTAGGTGTGGTAAGAGGAATGAAAGTAAGTGCTTAGCTGGTAGAGATGGTTGCTATGGATGTGGTGAGATTGGCCACATGAAGAAGGATTGCCCAAAGATAAAAGATACTATAAGATATGGTAAGCAAGTTGCTTGTAGTGGTCGGGATGATGAGCCTCCAATGAGGAATAGATTTTATGCTCTCCATTCCAAGGATGATCAAGAATGATCACCTCATGTCCTTTTCGGTATGTGTTTTATGCTTTAATAAATTTCCAGATTTCTTGTCTTTTGTAACTTGTTATGATGGACTTAAATTTGTCTTTAGTATGAATTATGTTTAGAAAAGCTTGTGTATGCTTACTCCCAAGGGGGAGATAGTGTACCTATCTAAGAAGGCTATGGTGTGCTTATGTGTTGCTATGATTTCCTCATATGCATGTTTATGAAAATGCCTAGGTCTTGTTAGATATGACTTACTTGCATTGTTTTTCCTCATGTTGTAACATCTTTGATTCAATGTGCATTTTAGGCTCCATGAATGTATGTTGAGCATGTTGTAGCTAGGAGATGGTAGTTCCTCCTTAAAATTGGAATAGATGATGAATCTCATGCATGTTGGGTTGGTAGATGTAGTTCCTACTCCCTTGGGTTGCATTGAGTATGTTTAGCTTGGAGATGAAGTCTTCCTCCTTGATCTTGTGCATTTAGATGTAGTGCATGCATGATGGGCTACTAGTGTAGAGTTATTCCTTTTAAGAAGTTTTTAGAAAGGTCATTCGAGGACGAATGTTCCCAAGGGGGAGATATTGTAACACCTCCGAAACTAGTGGAACAAACTAGAGCCACGAGCTAGGGTTCTAAGGTTTGATGTATGCGAAATAGAGTCGTAGATGAGGCTTTCCGTACTTTGAATGACTGGCTTGGTAGTTGAACGTCAAGATACATGTTAGATCCCGTAGTTTAGAAGACTATCTATGGAATGGTATAGGGTTGCAACGGCCTAAGCTATCAAGGGAGAGTGAAAGAGAACTTGTTCTCCTAGGTGACTAGTTCGCGATGGGTAGCTTGATCGCCCAAGGCACTTGGCGAAGTGCCAAAGGGCACCTAAGGTTGCCTAGTGGGCTTTCACCTTTATCCTTGATTCTGGAACAAAGTGTGAGCTAAGTCATAGATCGCCAACCTACTTGGCGAATTGCCCAAAAGATCCCTAGATCGCCTAGTGAAACTGCCCCATTATGGACCTTACTGGAAAAATGGGTGAGCCAAGGGTCCACTTGGTGAGTCGCCTAGTGCCCTTGGCGAGCCATGAGGGTGCAAAGGGCGAGCAAGGATGGGAAGGTTAGTAAATTTTAAGTTAAAACGTTTAGTGTCCTTAGTTCTTTACCAAATTGACCCTACCTTATTCTATTTCTTTCCTAACATCTATATAAGCTTATTAGACCTAAGTTTACCTCTATTAAGTCATTTAACCTAGAATCAAAAGAAAACCCATCTTCATCCTCTCCATAAAATATTTCTCTCCCTAAGAAGAACCTCCATTGAAGTAGGAGATAGAGCTTGAAGCTTGGGTCAAGAACAAAGTCCATTGTTGAGAGTTTGATTTAGGGCTTTGATTAAAGGTATGTTTAGATTTTCATCTATGGGTTCTTCCACCCATAGAGTCCCCTAGAAACCCCCAAGGTTTTGGAGAAGAACCCCAATCTAAGCTAGGGTTACTTCCAATGTATGGGTTTTAGGTGGGTATGATTCCAAGGTGTGGGATAGTACTCATATATGATTAACTTAGGGTTGATTCATGATATTATGAAGAATTTATGTGTATTCCTTGGTTAACCCTAATTTTCTAAGTATGTGGGTTTATGTCTTGTGATGAGAAATTGATGGTTCTTGATAGATTTTCTGGAGTTATCACCATTAATAGAACTTATCTAAGACTGGGAATATAAAGTCATGAATTGAACTAGACTTATGCATGTATGATACATTATGAATTGAATTATTAGAATTGGGACTCTGTGATGAATTAGTCTTAGAACTGTCTATGATTAAGGCTTATGAATGATATGTATTGTGATCTAGACTAGTATGTTTATGGTGGATTAAAGCTTGAATGTAGGGCTTTAAGTCATAATGTTGATCACTAGGGCTTATAGAGTAAGTCTAATATGATGAGATAGCTTGCATGTATGTAGAATGTGAAAGGTATTCTCACATAGAATGGTTCTAGATTGAATGGCTAATTACCTAAAATGAATCATGCTTGTCAGAATAAAATAGCTTGAAGTTGAGCCTTATGATTCCTTCATGTATAGTTGAATTAGGTAGCTTGGGATGCTAGATCTCATGGTAGCTTGGGATGGTAAATCTCATGGTAGCTTGGGATTGAGGAATTAAGCTCTCCTAACGTTAGCTTGAATTAGCATTGGTAGGATACTTTTCATGGTAGCTTTCATTAGTATAGGCATGGTAGCCTATGATTGATGATCTATACTCTCATATGGGTAGCTTGAACTAGCATTGTTAAAATGCCTTCATGGTAGCTTGACTTGGTTAGGCGAATACCATTTCATGGTATCTCAAGATTGAGACACCACACTCTCCTAAAGGATAGCTTAGGGTTGAGGATTCATATCCCCTAATGATAGCTTGAATCTAATTGAATGTTGCATGGTAGCTAGGTTTGTATACTTGTATCCTTCCTAGGATACCTTGGATTGCATGGTAAGGTGTTTTCCATGGTAAATAGGTCTAGCATGGAAGTATGCTATTATTTGATAGTTTAGAATGAGGAATAGTAAGCATTGAGTAAGCTAGCCTAAAGGAGTACTTAGTGTGACTGGTAGTATGGGATGCCACTCATATATGGCACAAGTATGACTTGAAGCTACTTATGAAGTGTCCTCTTATGTAATGTATGACTAGCTTGGATTGTTTTTATAGTTGCCTTCCATGATATGATTAACTTAAGTTGATAGTTTCATGTTAATATGAAGTAGATCTATAGTGACACATAGAGATGGTAATTATCAATAGGGTGACTTCAAGACATGCTTAGTGTGTGTTGTATTATGGTGCATTGCACAAGTGTTCCTTGAGGTTACTTAGGTATATAGTGCTCTTATGACATGAAAACCTAGGTCTTGACTATGAAGGTGGACTATGACCAAGAATGACCAAAGAGAGGTACTTAGCTTTGATAGTATTATGGGATGCTATCTTTGCCTTGCACAAGTATGCTCGGAGGTGGCTTGTGGAGTAGTTCTCTTGAATATAAAAGACTAATGGTTGGAGTATGAAGTTATGTATGTCTTATTTTGACTTGTGATGATATGATGCTTATGTTGGAGTTTATGTTTCGAATATGTTATTGTCTCTTATGGTTATGTCTTATGTTGACTAACCATTTGGGATGTTTTATTTTGGTATGTTAGCTTTCATACTTGGTACATTTTGTACTAATGCATATTGCCTACATTCTAATCAAATGTAGGGTGTTGGAGATTGAGTTGCTTTGGAGGCTAGGTTTCTTAAGCGTTTGAAGACTTGAAGAATTGATAAGTCCTCATATCTTCGAGGACAAACCCACTATGTTTCTTTTATGTCATTTTCCTTTGTTTTGGACTTATTATGGGCTGCGTCCCTAAATCTTTATTCATGTTATTCATAGATGGTTTGAGACAACGATATAGTAAAGACTTCCGCTTTTATGAAATGTTTTAAAGAAAGTTTCGAATTTTCCCTACTTTTCTATGATCGTATGTTATGATGACCCTAAGGCTTGTATTAGACCTCTTCGGGGTCGAGTACATTGTGTTATGTCTAGGGGGGTACCCCTGGGTCATGACAGATGTCATCTTGGTGGCCTACTTGGCTACCATTGCTACCATTAACACTCATACTTCCTGCTTCAACACACAAACAAGCAAAACAAAACTAAAAATTAAGTATGTATCACTATAACTAACAAGAACAAAATTTAACTTAACTAAAAATTCTCAAGTAACGCCACTCCTCGGCAGTGGCGCCATTTTGAATAACGTATCAGGGACACTTCATCCAATACTAAGTGTCAACGATCATTCAATAGTAATATAACTCAACTAGTGAGTTGGGGTCGAGTCTTAAGAGAGTGTTTCGTACTCAAGAATCAATAGAAAAGCATAAATACGCTCAAGTCAATCATAGCTAAAAACATTTACGAAGAAAAACAAAATTTAAGTTTGGGGTGGCAGAAGTGTTAAATATCAAAGGGGGTTTGTATTCAATTATCAACTAACACAACAAATAACGCAAAAATACGAATATGGAGACGGGATTCTTGGGATGTGATTGGATTATGGGCTAAGGTAAACAACCGGGTAATTGCAATTAATAGTAAACAACTGCAAATCAATGAATACGCTAGACTTTAGTCGGGGTAAACTTTCTCTCAAATAATTTACCTCGAATCAGACTGGTTTCTCTCGAGCAGCAATGAAGCACAACCTTCACTTTAGTCCATTCACTCTCTCGAGCTAAATATGTGGAAAGGGTTTAGGATTCACTCTCTCAAGCTGAACCCATGACAACACAATACTCACAGTTAGGATTGTATTAGAAACTACAACCCATTAAATTCAAAACACGAAGTTAGGATTGTATTTGAAACTACAACCCATTAAATTCAACCACAATTACTCAACGAAATCACTCTCAAACAACAAATAAACTATCAATTAACAATACCCAGCAGTTAAATCAACCCATAATCACACCCGAATAATTGTGGTTTTAGCTAGACATAGTAAAAAGGTAAAAGTTGTTACCAATTTGTGTTTTCATCAACTGGGTAGGATTGATATAGTTTTTACAAAGGTCTAAGATGAAGAATCTTCAACACCCACTTCCAATTTCTTAGAAATGGAAATCTTCAAAGCTAAGGAAATATTGTCTCTCTATTCAGTTCTAAGCTCTAAACTTCAAAAACTGAATAATAATATGATTCAATAAAAGATAACATCTTAAGCTAAAAATTTAAACATGTATTTATAGTTGTCAAAAGTGTGCTGCGAACGTCCAGTCGACGCAGTTAGTCGGGATCGCCGATCAAATCGACAATCCGCCCTTTGGTCATTTTCATCGCCATTTTGCTTTTGCCTTCAGCATCTTCAGGTACCGTAACTTTGGGCGATATGGCACTGAATCGCGGAACCCTTCGGCGACTTACCGACAACTCATTTCTCTCGTCGACTAGATTTTCTCCTTCGGGGCTTAGCACTCTGAAACATTACCCTAGCTATTCGGTGACTCGCCTAATAGATTAGATGAGCCTCAGGCCTTCTTTCCTTCGTTCTTTCCACTGCCTTGTTCCTTTTTGCTCAATAGTGTCCATGCTTTGTTCCTCAATCCAAATACCTGAAATTCAAGGATTTACATCAGTTATTGGCACAAAATATGCATTTGAGGACACTAAATCTATTAAAATAAAGTCCTAAATGAGTCCAAATCGTGGACACATCAAGTAACCTTAGTTAATTATTTTTGTGGGAATTAACTTTAACCAACATCGACACCATGTGAGCTATAACATGATCCTCAGGTGTTTCCCATGTCGAAAAGGGTTGTTCTACTTGCCACGGTAAGGACCTTGAACTTCTAGCTTAAGTGGCTCCATTAGCTAATGTCTATCTAGACAATCATCCTATGGGGGTACATAGGTATGGGATAAGGAGATAGCTTCTAGAAACCCGACCTCTACTAACAAGAGAGCCTCCATCTCAATTTCCTCTTGGTGCTAAGCATAAATCCCACAATATAGTCATTTCTTACTTCTACTCATTATCCATGGAAGGGCACGTCCTCTTGCCAATCCAAGCTAAGTCATTATCCATGGAAATGTATCATTCCATAACCAATCCAAGCTAGGTTTCATTAGGATAGATCTTAATCTTTGATACAATTAGGTGAGAAGACCTTTCAACCTTAGAATCCTTACTATGTGAGAAAACCTTTCACAATCATACTTTTATGTGTATATGAGAAATCCTTTCAACAAGACAACACCATTATCACCATTGATACTTTACTCTCAAAGCATCCTTAAAACATTTGCTTAGATTTCATAAGAACATGCATAATTCCATAATCTACCTTTCAAGGTCCACAACCCACTTTCAATATCATCATTTTGAAAACATGGGTTAGATATGGATTTCTTCATAAATTCATATAATTCCATCAATAGATGATTAATTTCATAAAAACTCTCATTTCATAATCAAAATCCCACATTACCTGATAATAACTTGAAAACATGGGGATTACATGGGTTCATAGGGGAATCATAAAATCATAGTATTTCATCAATTCATGCATAAGAGATTATAATTCAATCATGTAAATCAATAATCAAGAGAACCCATGACATTTGAAGAAAACCCTAACTCAATTGGGGATTTCTAACATTGAAAATAGGACAATTTGGGAACTCCATGAATGGAAAAAATCCATAGATGAAAACTATCATACCTCAAAGCTAATTGCTTATCTTCAATGGAGGAATTGGAGACTTGACTTGAAACCCTAGGTTGAATATTTCTTCTTCAAGATTTCTAGAGAGTGAAATTGTCCTGACCTAGGGGTACCCCCTAGATGTGACACAACGTACAAGACTATGAGAAGTCATATGCAAGCCTCTTAGCATATCATAACTTAAGATAATAGAAAAGTGTAGGTAATTTAAAACATTTTTCCAATTATACCAAAGTTTCATAAAACGAAGCGGAAGTGTTTAACATTATCTCAAACCATCTAATACTTGAAAAGACTTAGGGATGCATCCAAACAAAGTTCTAAACATAAAATAAAAGACATAAAGGAAAGGTGATCCAATCCTCGACACTATGAGGAGTCACCAAATCTTCACTTGCTTAAGATCCTAGCCACGAGGATGGAACTCAATATGCGTTAGTACAATAATGTACTAAATATGATGGTTAGAATAAATCATCAATATAAGCATAACATAGGCATAAAAGATACCAACATAACATAAGACAACCACTTCATAAGTACCCTCAAAGCTTGCTTGTGCAATGCATGGATAAAACCCCATAAATCTCACCCATGCTAAGCAAACCCCTTTCGGTCCTCATTCATATTCATTATCCTTTGATTTCATCCTTACCTTAATTCTCCTAGGCAAGGGAACATTCACCTTTAGTGAAACAGATTAAGGAATGGAACTATAGCAACAATCCAAGATAAGCATACATCATACAAGTAAATCTCATATCAAAACATATTTACTATACTTCCTTGGAGTAATATTGTTTCATCATAAACATGCTACCTTGAGTAGGGATTAGTCCCTCATATTCATACTATTCATGGAAGAGTACTTCTTTAATAGTTCAAGACAAATCATGACTCATGAATGGTTACGATTTACCAATTCAAGGCTACCAAGGAAAATCACCTTACAATGCTAGACCAAGCTACCATGGAAAGCACCTTACTATGCAATTCCAAGCTAATAAAGGAAGAGTACTATTGCTCAATCCAAGCTACCATGAAATGATGTGGCCTCACCAAGTGAAGATGTCATGCAAAGCATTCTTTTGTGCTTAGTTCAAGCTACATTGGAAGGGTACCATTGCTCAATCCAAGGTTGTCCATGATTTCTATTAACTCAAGCTACCATGCTTGGTATTGTCTTAACAAGTCAAGCTATTCATGAAGGGATCATATATCACTACTTCAAGCTATAATAGTTCATACGTTCTTTGATTCATTATAGGTGAGCAAGCCTTTCAACTTAGTATCATTCTAATTTCTATGTGAGAAAACATTTCACATTATACATACATACATACATACATAAGGCATATCATATGGCTGAACCTTCCACAACAATCATATCTACAATTCAACATTCATAATATAGCCCTCAATCTCAAGAACTACTAATCATAGTTCATCATGCATACATTAGCCCTAATTAATTCATGTCTATTTACGTAATTCTCAAGAGGTAAACAATATATTTCATTAATTCTAGAAGATTACATCTAAATTCCCAATTTCCCTTTTCATGGCATAAACTCAACTATATCAAATTCACCTTAGAATCATAGGTTAATCATAAATACATGTATAATCATACTAAAACATGCAATTCTATCATAAACGAATATAAACAATCATAAACGTTCATAATCCATTCTATTGGATCATAATCCATACTATTAAAAGAAACCCTAATTTGACTTGGGGAATTCTTCTTCTAAATTGGGGAGAACATGGGGCATCATGGATGAAAGTAGTCCATGAATGAATAAACCATATGTTATTTTGGAGCTAATGTCAAGTTTTGATGATTTAACAAACTTAGAGATCTAACAAGGAACCAGATCCTTGTTATTGGACTAATGAAGCTGATATTGTCCACGAATTTGGGATCATAAAGTAATATCTTTGGATGCTGTATTTGAACATCTTCAAGTTCAGGAGATGCACAGAAGAAAGGACGGTCTCACTTTTAAAGCCGAAAACAAAAGAAAGGACCAGGTCCATGACAAGTCAAGCAGAACATAAACTGTTTACTATGTTGTGAAGGAGGCTCTTGCTATCTGGGGTGATACCTCAAGTGACTCAGAAGAGTTAGAACATCCTAAAGATGTATCCTTGCTTGTAGTCAAATATGATGAAGATGTATTTGTTGCCACGTTTGCTTTTATGGAAAAATCTGATGATGAAGAAGCTGAAGAAGAGAAGGACTGTCCAGCTTGGAAAAGGACCTAAGATAACCTCTCAAACTATTCTAAATAGAGGAACAAGAATAATAAGAAGGGACCTGGTTAACAAAGGAACAAGCAGAGGAAGGGACATAGATATTCTAGATACCCCCTTCTATTATGAATCGCCAAAGTCTTCCTACTTCTCCATTGTTACAATCAGATCCGAAAAATGAGAAAGAGGAACATGCAGAAGAAGGGACCAAGTCGTGCTCCTGGTCCTAAGTTGAAGAAAACCAGTTTGCTTCATTGGACAAAATATTTTCTTGTTACTCGATTTTCTGTTTACTGGGAACTCCGTCTCAATGGGTTTCCAAGGCTAACAAGTGATTTGCTATGCAAGTGAGAGGAGGTAGCATCAATCGGTGTTAATTTATGAATAGTGGATTCCCAAAGCATATGACTGAGAAAACTAAAAACTTCCTCTCTCTAAAGGCACTTCAAGGTGGAGGTGTCTCTTTTGGCAATGGAAAAAAAGTATATTTATGGTGTAGGGAGGACTTGAAAGTCCGTGGAACATTCTTTTGAATTTGTGTACTATGTCAATGGGTTGAAGTACAATCTTCTAAGCGTTTCTTAGATTTGTGATAATGAAAATTGAGTTAAGCTCTTATCAGATAAATGGGGGTCACAAACTTGCTCTCTCGGGGTATGATCTTAATAGAAAAGAGATGCAAGAACATATATATTGCTGATTTGAATACTTCTCATAGTGAAAGTCTCACTTGCCTTAGTGCTCAAGGTGAGAATGTTGAGGTATGACACAAGAGACGTTCTCATGTAAGTGCTTCTCTACTGTACAAACTTGTGTCAAGGGACTTGGTCCTCGGTCTGCTGAAAATTAAATTTGCAGATGAAAAAGTTTGTAATGCTTGTGTTAAAAGGAAGCAGATCAGACCATCCTTCAAGTGGAATATGCTGGCTGTTAATCTTCCAAAGGACTTTCGGGCTGAAATGGTGAATAGTACATGTTTTGTGACGAAAATGATGTTATTGAGAAGTGTAATCTCAGTGATGTTGAAAGAGTATTTGTGGGATACTCTTCCTCCAGCAAGGCTTATCCGATATATAAAAAATGTGTGCATTGAAAAAGATGTTCATGTGATTTTTGATGATTCTGGAAGAATTGAGAAGTAAGTTGCAAAACAAAGAAAATTCTGAGATGGAAGAGATGTTTCAGATTAAAAGAGATA
This sequence comes from Solanum acaule, assembly GCA_036250505.1. Lineage (NCBI taxonomy): Eukaryota > Viridiplantae > Streptophyta > Magnoliopsida > Solanales > Solanaceae > Solanum > Solanum acaule. The sequence goes on from JAJOOR010009832.1 coordinate 12,186, forward strand.
ATCTAAACAATGAGCTTGCTGAAGAATATCATGAATCCAGCAATCTCAAGGAAGCTGATGCAGATTATGAACCTGATGAGGGACCCGGTCCTGTAGATAGTGCTAAACAAAGATGATGCAATTCAAAATAATAATGTGAATTTTGAAGGTGAGAATTTTGAAAGAAGCAAAGTATGACACTCGGTTCCCAAACAAGTTGATATGTTGTCCAACTTCCTGTTCAACAATGGCTTCAAAAGAGGTAAAATTGTCAAAAACCCTCATTTTGAAATCACAAGGAAAGGAATTGATGATCATTCAAGTGTATATCGATGATGTCATCTTTGGAGCAGCTTTTTGAATTATTTTGTGAAGAGTTTGCCGCATTCATTGGTAGTGAGTTATAAATGAGCACAATGGGAGATTTATTCTTAGAGCTACCGATTCAGAAAACCTCTAAAGGTACCCTCAGTTGTCCGGAAAACTACATCAATGAGCTACTCAAATGGCTTAACATACTTGGAGTCAAGACAATGATGAAGAGGGGTAATGTCATCATGAAGTTTTGCAAAATGGAAGATCAAGTGGCTGACATCCTCACTGAAGCCCTAAGCAAAGAACAATTTTATACTTTCGTAGGAACTTAGCTACATAGAAGAAGATAGCACGACGTTATGGCTAATTGTTGTTTGATCAATGGCAAGGATTTGGTACTAGTTCAAAGAAGTTGCTGAAAACGTTTCATGTTATGGATGCCTAGACAATTCATACTCTCATGGGCACTAACTTGAAGTTGGATGCTGATGAGCCTAGTTCATAGACTCCATTCTTTTTCAAAGGAATCACATTTAAGGGCTACTAAGAGAATCTGAAGACGCTTGAAGAAAATGGGAACCTGGTTCTATTTTGTCCATCAGGAGACTTTTTCATTTCGGGAAACATGTGATGTTGATTATGCTGGGTATCAAGTTGATAGAAAGAGTACCTCTGAATTGGCTTATGTTCTAGGCTGATCTCTCACTCATAGGGAACTAAAAGGCAAGATTCAATTTCTCCTTCAACAACTGAGGCAGAAAATGTAACAAGTGCAGCTTGATGTGCTCAGCTCTTGTGGATCAAGCAACATATTGAAGCTCTTAGAAGACCTGGCTGAGATAATCAAACTAATGTTGGGAATGCTGAAAGCAAATTGAATGGATCCTTCCTCAAGCAATCAACCTTCTCATGACTATGCAAAGGGAGCAGGTATCCTTGTTTTTCAGTTATGTATGTTTTAGCAAGTTCAGTCTTATACCTTTTGTAGGTATACACACATGGCAAAAAGGGCTGAAGGAAAAGAACGGTCAGGACATATCTAGGCTATCAAATTCAAACAACAGAGAGGGACCTTGCCAATTCCTAAAGGTCAGCACTCTTAACATTGCATTTTGAATTATGCATGAGAACCGTTGCTATTGCCACATGTCTTTCATTCAGGTATCTGACCATTGTCCCATCATTTGAGTACCAAAATGACACTTCTTTTCACTTCCTTTATATTTCATATTTCTTTCCATCTCCCCAGAAAATTAAATTTCCCTTCCAAATATCAGAGTTTTTTGAAACCCTCTTTTCTCCTCTCTCAAAAACACATCAAACGTTTAAACCCTTTATTCTTACTGGAGAAATTTTTCATGAAGATGTTTTTAAGTATGAAGAGGGACCAGGTCCACCAAGCAAAAGGAATAAATGGAAAACATGATGTTCAAAAAGGGAAGAAGTTGATACTCTGAGAACTCAAAGTATTCATAATAGGAGGGTGTCTATATTTTTTTAAAAATTTAAATGAAATGAAATTTTCTTTTTGGTTCCTCAATTATTGATCTATTCATCTAAGAGGCCTTAAGTAAGTTTGATTTTACAAATCTTTATGTCATAAGAAACTCAAGCTATTGTTGGAAGCTATGACAGTTGCTCCAGCTAACAGGGATACGAAAATGGCTTGCCTAAAGGCTCAGCTTATGAAACAATACTATCAGAGGACCAGGTTAAAAAAAAATTGGCAGCCCTGAAGGTTCAACATGAAGGTTGGGCAGCAAAGAATGTGAACTTCAAGAGAGGCTTCTAAAAATACCATGCTAAGAGATATGCTCTACTAATTCTATTCTTTCAATCCCTTGCCTCTAAGTCATCCCTTCTCTTCCTAAATTTCTATGTCAATCCTCATTCCTCTTTTTCTATATAAACTGAATGGGCATTGTTCTAGTTTCATTCATAATCAAATTTGCAATGCTTTGATGGCTGATCTTTTATTTATGGATGAAAAATGTCTTGTTTCTATTGACTTGTATCATTACTTTATACATGTTTACTCATGCTCAGTGTTGCCCAAGTGGCCATGAATTTTTTTGAACTGCATTTTTGTCAACTTGGTTTACTACTTTAACCCTTTTTTATGATGTCAAAAGGGAGAAAATTGTTAAGGTATGATATCAATAATGTTAGCTATTTGAAGAAGACATGGTCATGCCAATAGGGGGAATCAATGCTAGCTATTTGAAGAAGACATGGTCATGCCGATAGGGGCAATCATTGCTAGATACTTGAAGAAGACATGGTCATGCCGATAGGGGGAAGAAGTTGAACAAGTTTTTCATCATCAAAAAGGGGGAAATGCTATTTTGATGATTTGACAAACTCGGGGATGATGAAACTATAGTTACCTGAAGAGTTCTTGTTGATAGGGGAACTGGTGAATAAGTCTATTATCATCAAAAATGGGGAAAATGTTATTTTGGAGCTGATGTCAAGTTTTGATGATTTAACAAACATAGAGATCTAACAAGGAACCAGTTTCTTGTTATTGGGACTGATGACAGTGAAATGAATAAATAAACTCAGTGTGAGAAATATTTGTGTGTCATCATAAAATAGGGGGAAAATGTTATATTCTAGGTGTTTTGGTGATCCTAAAAAATGCAGGGACCTGGTCCCTGAAAGAATGCTCTCATCCAGATTCAAATGGGGTACATCTATAGAGCTTTCATGTCAGGTGGTAGGTGAAAAGTGTGACGTACTACACCAATAAAAAGAGCGGACGAGACTATCTGTTTCAGTGGCTCAGAATTGCAGGGACCTGATCACTGGCTGACTTCTCTCGTCCAGATCTATAATGGTGTACAACTGTAAATTTGTCCTGTCAGAGGTTAGTGAGGCGTCAGTGTACTACACCAATCAGAATGAACGAAGTTGTTTGTCGAACAATCAATAACTATTTAGGGTGACTTAGTCAACATGAAAAACAACAAATTCAATCATTCATTCAAAGGGAGAGAGAGCCAACACGTCTTCTCAAGAACTTACTAAGAAAAGTTTGCAAGGGACCTGGTCCCTGCAAGACTGCAGATCTGAAAGGACGACAAGACAGCTGTCAGAAAAGTTGTCACTGCTAATGTGGTAGGTGCACGTATTTACAGAGAGGCAGGCTCCCAGCCAATGGGAGGTCCCATGGAGTTTGTGTTCATTTTGATACAATCTCTTAACACAAACATAAACTCAAGATTTGGCAAACAAAACTTGGATTTTCTCTGAAAATTCATAAGCTTGAAAAGAGAAGGCCATCTTCAAGAAAGAACACTGCTCATATCAACAAGGGACATCATGGAGTGCTGAAGCATCTTGTTGTATTTAGACCTTTGTATCTTATGTGCTTAAATTTTAAATCTATTCCTATGTTATAAAGGAATTAGATTTTTGTTTTGTTCATCTAAAAGTCTAAGTCAGTAAAGGGTAACTGATTTAGTGGGTAGCGTTGTATCTGCTTAGTCAAATTCAAAATCATCTAGAGTTAGGTGGTTTGGTGGGCAGTGTTGTATCTGCTTAGTTGAAGTGTAAGTTATCTAGAGTTAAGTAGCTTAGTGGGCACTGTGCTATCTGCTTTGTTGCTTTCTTTGTAGTAGAGTTACTACATAGACGGGGGAAGTGATTTAGAGTTAAATTCCTAGGTTGCAAGTGTTTATAATTTGAATCGTTGCTCTATTTGAGTGAAATGGAGTTTGGGTTGAAATCCTGTGAGTACAGGTTGTGGTTTTCACCACCCTTGAGAAAGGGGGGTTCCACGTAAAACTCTTGTGCATGTTTTACATTGTGCCATTTATTTTCCGCACTTTTACTTCAGCTACTATTCTTGCTGAGTCATGGGACCTGGTCCGTTGACTGATAGTGAACGCATACATTCCAACACCATCATACCTTGATTACAAAGCCTACCAAGCTTGAATTAATGGAGAATTGACTTGACCTAGATTGAATGAGAAAAATCACAAAAACCTTTGTTCAGATTCTTGAATTAGTTTCTTGTAATCTCTATGACCAAGAATTATGATTTTCATTAGTGATTCATAATTGTATGGAGGAATCTGAGTTGGAAAGAAGGAATTCTTGGAGAAGAACTTACCTTGAAGAAGAATCTTGAAAAGGATGGAAAGAATCTTGAAAAAGATTGAAAGAATCTTGAATATAGTCTTCTACTTTGATTTTTTCTTAGGGTTTTGTCTTAATGTCTTAGCTTTTAGATTTAGTTTCACCCCTCTTATGATGTTTTGATAATGTCTTAGCATGGAGTCGATAGTTCCTCCTTGGTAATATGCATTGCATTGCAGGTTTGGTTGTTAGTTCCTCTCCTTTTCTTTCCGTACTAGCTTGAATCTCATTTGAGGACGAATGATCTTAAGGGGGAGATGTTGTAACACCTGGATTTGAAAGAGGGTAAGAAGCAGTTTTAGTGAGCTGTAGATGCCAACCCACAAGGGCCACCCACGACCAGTGGATGGGACCACGAACCGTAACTGTTGTCTATGGATGGCTCCCCAAAAGCAGATCCTGAAGGCCAGAACCCATGGCCTAACCAAAGAACAGTTGGTCAGACCACGGTCCGTGGTTGGGGCCCGTGGTTCGATGGCCAATGGGTCACTTTATGACCACAATCAACGGTCGTGCAAGACGGTCCGTCGGCAGTGGCCATGGGTCATGGCTGTCAGTTTAGTTTCAGGGGTAATTGCGTCTTTTTCTAATTAATTAACTCGTATACTACGTTGTTTTTCTCCTTAATAAGACCCATACATAAGTATTTTAACCCCCAACTTACACCCCATTCAAGTCATTCTTCTAAAAATCACAAAAAAATATCAATTCTCCTCTTCTAGATATTTCTCCCTCTAAAACTTGAAGAAGAAGAAGAAGGATTCAACCTAGGGTTTCAAGGTAAGCCTCAATATTCACCATTAATGATAAGCATTTGGCTTCGAGGTATTATAGTTTTCATCCATGGATTCCTTCTATTCATGGAGCTCCCAATTCCTCAATTTCAAAGTTAGAATTCCCCATTTGAGTTAGGGTTTTCTTCGATTGTCATGGGTTCTCTTGATCATTGATCTAAATGTTTGGATTATGATCTCTTATGTATGAATTTATGAAATACTTGATTTTATGATGATTTCCCCATGAACCCATGCAATCCCAATGTTTTCAAGTTATGAATCATATAATGTGGGATTTTGATTGTAAAGGAATAGTTTTATGAAATTAAGCATGTATTTCTAGCTTAACATGAATTTATGATGAAATCCATATCTAACTCATGTTTTCTAAATGTTGATGATTGAAAGTGGGTTTTGAATCTTGAAAGGTAGATTATGGAATTATGTATTTTCTTATGAAATCTATGCAAATGTTTTAAGGATGCTTTGAGAGTAAAGTATCAATATTGATGGTGATGATGTGTTGTTGAAAGGATTTTTCTCATATACACATAAAAGAAAGATTTGAAAGGCTTTCTCACATAATAAGGATTATAAGGTTGAAAGGCTTTCTCACCTAATTGAATCAAAGATTAGCTATTCTAATGAACCTTGCTTGGATTGGTTATTGAAAGATACCTTTCCATCGATGATGACTTAGCTTGGATTGGAAAGATGACGTGCCTTTCCATGGATAAATAAGAATAAGTAAGAATTGACTATTCCGTGGGATTTTGCTTAGCACCGAAAGTATATTGAGATGGAAGCTCTCCCATGAGTAGAGGTCAGGTTTCGAGTAGTAATCTCCTTATCCCTTACCTATGTGCTCCCATAGAATGATTGTCTAAATAGACATTAGCTAGTGGATCCACTTTAGCTCAGATTATGGTCCTTACCGTTGCAAGTAGGACAACGCTTTTTGGTTTGGGAGACACTAGGTGATCATGTTATAGCTCACATGGTCTCTATGTTGGTTAAGGCTAATTCCCCACATCAATAATTAACTAAGGTTACTTCAAGAAGTATCTTATATGTGTTCAACGGATTTATAAGATGTTAGCTTGCATTGACCATGGTTTTATGACTTATGTTTTCTAACTCTCTTATATCATGTTTTAGCTGGTCAATCACATGTCATGAAATGAAATGTCCTTTTTTGCATGATTTAAATGTTTTATGCATAACTATCATACTTGGTACATTATTTTGTACTAATGCATACTCTTGCCTATATTTTCCCAAATGTAGGATACGACAGTCAGGTTTCTTGGTTTCGTGGCTAGTGATTGATTTCGAGATTTCTGAGCTTTGGTGAGTCCTCATGCTTCGAGGATGAATTTTTATTGTTATAGTTTTTTTTGATGTATTTCACTTTTGGATATGATGTATGGGCTAGGCCCAATTTCATTCTATTGTACTAGATGGCTATATTGAGACAAGTGTTTTAGACTTCCGCTTTTCCTTATAAAAACTATTGGACTTGGACTATTGTTTTACTCTTACTGTTCTATTTCTTATGTTATGAAAGCTAAGTGGCTTGTATGGAGTCCTTCGGGGTTCTATATGCCACATCTAAGGGGTACCCCTCGATTGTGACATTGCTCAAACCCAGTTGTAGAAGGGAAGCTTGGTCCTCCCTAGTATGCCATGTTCCATTGACCTTAGTCATATCATCTAATAAGAATACAACTACATCATACGGTTGTATCATCAATCCACCATGGACTAACTGATCATCCACACCTTTATTGACGAAATCAAGGTTGCAATAAAAGTATTGCAGCAACAAATTGTTCGAAACACCATGCGTTGGACATAGTTTCGAGGTGTTTAAATTGCCAATACGTAAAGTTTGAGAACTATCGGCCTGGAGGTATATCTCAAATGATTACTTTTCCTACATAGAAGTTTAAGCAGATCACTATGGACTTTACTGTTGGACTACATACCACTGTGGGTGGATATGACTCCATTTGGGTGCTTATTGATAGGTATACCAAGTCATCCCATTTCATTCTAGTGTAGGTGAAGTGTACTGTTGAGAACTTAACCGGGCTTTATATTAGTAAAATTGTGCAATTGCATGGATTCCCAATTTTTATTATCTCTGATTGAGGTTCCTTGTTCATTTTTAATTTCTAGAAGGCATTGTAGGATGGTTTGGGTACTCGGTTAGATATGAGTAACACTTTTCATCCTCATTCTCATGGTCAGTCTGAGCAAACTATTTATGTGTAGGAGGACATGCTTTGAGCTAGTGTGTTAATTTTGGTGTTAGGTGGAATCGACATTTTCCCTTTGTAGATTAATCCTATAACAACAGTTATCACTCCAGTATTCATATGGCCCCTTTTGAGACATTGTACGGCAGACGATATAGATCTCAAATTGAATAGTTTGATTCTCTCGAGATGGACTCATTAGATGCAAACTTTCATAGAGATGCCATGGAGAAGGTTTGTATGATCCAGGGTAGACTTTTGACAACCCAGAGTCGACATAAGATTTTCACGATCGGAGAGTTTGAGATCTATTATTCATGAAGGGTTATGATGTTTGGCTTCGAGTGTCACCAATGAAGGGTGTTATGAGTTTTATAAAGATGGGAAAGCTTAGCCCCAGATTCATTGGATCCTTTGAGATTTTGTGTCATGTGAGGGAGGTGGCATAAAAGTTGGTCTTCATGCTTCAAAAGTGTGTGCCATATGAGTTCTATATACTTTCTCTTGATTTGGTTGAGTTGGGTACATACTTATCTTTTGAGGAGGAGTGTATGGACATCTTGTATAGGCAGGTCTCAAAGATTAGGACCGAAGAGATTGTTGAAGGTGTAGCGGAAGGATCGTTCAGTCGGTGAATTAACTTGGGAGACAAAGTCAGATATGCGTGATAGATATCCACAACTTTTTAAAGCTTCAAGTACTTTCAATTCATTTATATTCGATGATGAACATGGTTTTGAGTGGTGGATAACGTGATGACCCGGTCAATCATTTTTGGAATGTTTCATGAATTTACCATTTTACCCCTCACATAATTGAGTCGGAGTATTTTATGGTTGAGTTTTAAATGTTGGTTTTAAACTTTGAGTTAAAAGTAGAGAATTTGGTAAATTTTAAGTTTGAAAGGCTAATATTGTTAAGAAAGTGGTTTTTGGAGACTTTTGGAGTTTTGAGTGTTGGAGTGGAATTCCTTTAATTCCATCAATCCCAAGATGTGGAATCTGAGTTGTGAGAATTGTTGGTTTAAGTTTTTGAGTCTTTTTGAGGATTTGATGTGCTAAGTTGTGAATTTGTGGAAATTTAGCCTTTTGGTTAACTTCGGTCAACATTTGGGGTTCAAATGTTGGGATTAGAATTTTGAGTGTTCGGTAGGATTCGGGGGATGATTTTAGGCCTAGGTGAGGTCTTGGTTAATTTTTTAGAGGTCTCGAGCTGGTTTCAGCCCCTTAAGATGTAAGTTGTATTCTTGTGGTTTTCATGGAGGTCGGGTCTAGGAGACCTCAAGTTTGTGTTTTGAAGGTTCCATTGAGTCTGGAATGTCAAGTATAATTTATTTGCTTATGTGGTTTGTGTTCACGGGGTTCCAAATGAATCCTGATGGTCCTTTTGATGTTTAAAGTGTTGGTTAATTTTTCTGATGTTTGAGTTTTGGTGCCCTCCGCTTTTGTGAGTGATGCCTCGCTTACCGAAGGGTTAACCCTTATTGACCCTCGCATTTGCAAAGGCCTTTCGCTTATGTGATGCCTGAGTTTTTAGCGGGTTTTTCCTAGTCACTTGTGGGACATTATAAGGGTTTTTGGACCTACCATTTTTAGGTTGAAGCCTCATTTCACCATTTTTGAACTTGGGGGACCTTTGGTGGTGAATTTTGAAGGCATTTTCCATACTAAATCATTTGGGTATGTTTTCTTGATCCTAAGCCTTCATTTTCCTTTGATTATGTATGGGTTTTAACATAAAAAAAGAAGATTTTGATGGGTGAATGAGGAAGATTTTCACGAACTCAAGTGCTTAGCTAAAATGGAGATTTTGAACTATTTTAAGTTCTTTTTCGAAATGATTCCCCCTAATGAGTTCCTAAGCCTTTAGTACTGTTTTCAAGTATTAAATTTCATATTCAAACCTTGATTTTGGAATTGGTTTTGGAGTTGATTGACCTATTTCTTAATAAAATTGATATGGGAAGTGTTATTTCCAAAAAAATATTGTGAAGGGTTGCTTGTCTATAGATTGTGGGACTTAGGAAGTGATTCAGAAGGGGAAGACTCAACTATTAGAATGATTTTTGATTGTGTTAAAGGCAAGTGATCTAGTAAATGTATTCTACTAGAATTTGTGTACTTTCTTCGTTGCTTATGTGTTAGGAGTAATGGGGATGAGGTGAAGGGTTTAATTGTCCAATTGATGTATATAAATGAATAAACGGGTTGAAATGAAAAAGGCTATGTGATGAACATAATGATATAAATTTCCTTATTGCGTCCTTAATGATCATTGATGAAATAGTTGAAAGCATGAATGTGGACTCAAATTGTGCAATTTATTGTCTCTTCTATGAAGTGTCTTATTTCTTATGTGCTTTGATTGTTTAGCATGAGGACGAGACATGTTATGATTGTTATGCTGATGCTTTTGCTGACAAATTTTTTAGGCCAATGTCATTTCCAGCGAGTGTCTATGATGTCGGGGTCATTTTTAATGAGTGCTATGATGCCGAGGTCTTTGCCGGTGAGTGTTATTATGCTGAGGTCATGTTCGGTAATAGTTATAATAGCAATGGGAAATAGTTCTGGTGAGAGGTTAACTACTGTGACCTGATGCCTTTGATGCTTATGTGTGACTTAGTTGCTAATTGTGATTGATATACTTGTTGTGTGTGACTGAACTATTTGACTTTGAGATTGACTTAATTGATTCGTTTGATTGTTGAATTGTGGTTATTAGACTCTGAATATTGGGCTTTGTGAGCTGCGCATTGTAGAACTATTAGGTTGGATTGATTGTTGTGCAGGTTGTAGTTTGCGGAGGTTCAGTTGGAGTGTAAGGGGTATTTGATTTCTAGCTAGATGCGTTTTTTATTACGCTACTTGCTAGGTAGTGTATTGTTGGTACTCACCCCTTACTTCTAAACTTGTGTAGGTTCCGAGCTTGAACCTTTGTGATCCCTTTCTCCTTTTTCTGATTTCGAGGCTTGTTAAGGACTTGAAGAGGTATCTGCTTGTCATTTGGCGGACCCTTTTTTCCTTTTCTTTACACTTTGGTCTATTTGAGAAATAAAGATTGAGATTTGTACTTATTTCTTAATTCAACACTTTATGTATTTAGTGGCTTGTACATGTGACAACCAATTTTTGTAGGTTTTAATAGAAGAATAACTTTACCGCTTTATCTTGTTCATGTTTTTGTGTATTTCCGCATTTTCTTTCTTTTCATTGGTTGAGACTGACTTATCTTGGTGGGGATAGACAAGTGTCATCACGCCCGTTTTTTCAGGTTGTGACACTGAGTGAAACTTAGTGTAATTTTGTATCTTAAATTCGGCATGTATAATTACTTCATCAAAATTTATTACCTATGTAACATCCCGAAATACAAACCAAGAGTCGCATGTCGATTTACCGTTGCTTAAATACTACAATATGTTTTATTCTTATTTTGGGAACTTGAAATTTTGTGATATTTGTAAACTTGCTTAACATAAATTGTGATCGTAATTTAAGGGATTGTATTGGGGTACTTACGTAATATTGTAATTATAATTATGTAAAACTTGAAATGGAGGTGAGGGATATACATATAGGTATATATGTATGCATTTTGGGCAGCACATTTTTATTTGGGCAGCCACCTTTTAGTGACAGTTGTACATGTGATAAGCTTCACTTTTGAGACTATACTTTGACACCTCCTCTAGTGAAATTCGTTTCACCTGAAGTCTAAGAACCTTAGAACATTATCTAACCTTGGTCCTTTTGGCTGGAATTCGAGACACACACTTTTCTTTTGTAAGTGATGAAATCTGTTTATGAGCTGGCTAGTGTTTGGTAGTTTAAGCATATCTCATTTTCTCTAACTTCGTTTACAGTGAATAAATATTATTTGGAAATATTATTCATATACCTACAACTCTTATGTTTATGTTAAACTTTGATTTAGCTGTTATGAATACTAAATAATTGACGCAACATATGACAAGTTCTATCCAGATTCCGTAATTAGAAATCCTGTATGTTCAACTGTTAGTGTTTTGATTATATCATTTTGTACAAAATGTATTTTGCGGTGATTCTTGAATATGTGCAAGCTTAAGAGATGTACCTACATCTTTCATGAAGGATATAAAGTCCAGTTTTGCTGTTTTCCATTTCAAATCTAAGTTGTGACATGAAGTACTTTGTTGGCCAAAATTACTGTTTTGGGAGCATAGTCATATTTGTATAGGCTAGGCTTACTTGTGATGATAACCCTGTGTTACTTTAACATTATTGAGCTACTAGAAAGTAAATAAGTTATTAAATTTTATATTTTAAGCTACTAGTGTACCAGTTGAAGACCTTGATACGCTAGTTGGTCTACGGTTTGAACTCTTAAAGTTGTGTTGGACTGTTTCTGTGCTAAAGAACTGAGGTTTGTGTATAAACTTGTACTTGCACTCTTTTTACCTGCTGGTATATCTGAAAGTTTATTTTGGTACCATGGTTACTTCCTGTCACTTTGCATTGTCGTGTTGGCATCCTTTGACATTAAGGACACTTGTGTAACTCGCCCACTTGTACGGATTGTTTGAGCACCTGGCACTCTTGTTGGGATCTTGTCCTTCTTGTGGCTGTGACCTTTTCACTATTGGCATGCCTCTTGATTCGGATCATTTGTCATCTTTACTTTAGATTTTTAGTTCGTCTTAAGAATGGAAGTTGTCCATTTTAAGTATGAACTAGAAAGCCATTTTTAATATGGTTCTTGTTTTTCTTGATTATTGGGCTTGACCCTTCTTGATAAAGGGCGTCGGCCCTTCTTGATACCTGCTTGTGCTTGGTGTGACGACATGATGTATATATTGGGCGAGCCTTGTTAGTGAATCTCTTGGAAAATGGTGCTATGAGCTTTCTTGACATTTGATCTTTAAATATTGAACTTGATACTCTTTATCTTCTTTTACCTGATTTATTTATTATGTTTCAATTGTGTTGCCCATGACCTGAGAAAGGTAGCTTGGTGAATCTGAGGGCTGCGAACCTATAGTTTTTACACCACTAAGCTATAGGTTAGTGATAGTTGTTTCTATCGTAGGGAATGCTCGAGAGGATGCATGAAGCTGGCACTTGGAGATGGAGATTTTGAGAGCCTTAAGAAAGATCACATTTGCATATAGGCAGCTATATTTTGTATAAACCTTGGGACTTGTACATGATCTATGTGTTGTTTATTCACATGAAATTTTGAGGGCTAATTTGATCATGTCACCAAAGGTTGTAATATAAGTGTGGCTATATATTTTGTTCTTTTTGGGTTGTGTAAGCCCAAGTTTTGTAATATAATAAATTTACAATTTGTTTTGAATGTTTGTGTGAAGCATGAATCTGCTAATTTTGGTACTCGGAAGTTGGTAATATTTGTTTTATATCATTTTTAAGTGTGAGGATAATATATGCATGAAAATCTCGTAAGTTATTTGCTTAGATTATGTTGGAAGGGTTTTTCCGCCATAAGTTAAGATTCTACGGGATTTCAATTTGACACAAATAAATGTTTAAATGGGCAGGGTGCACATCCTTAACCATTTTTTTATATGAGCTAGTTGAACATACATGATTTCTAATTCTGGAATCTGGACATAACTTGTCATATGTTGCATCCCTTATTTAGTATTCATAACAGATAAATCAAAGTTTAACATAAATATAAGAGTTGTAGGTATATGAATTAGATTTCCAAATAATATTTATTCACTGTAAACTAAGTTTGAGAGAACGAGATATGCTTAAACTACCAAACATTACCCAGCTCAGAAACATATTTCATCACTTACCAAAGAGAAGTGTGTGTCTCGAATTCCAGCCAAAAGGACCATGTTTTTCTCTTGTGATTTTGAAGAACAACTAGTTAGATAATGTTCTAAGGTTATTAGACTTCAGGTGAAACAAATTTCACTAGAAGAGGTGTCGATATAGTCTCAAAAGTGAAGCTTATCACTTGTACAACTGTCACTAAAAGGTGGCTGCCAAATAAAAGTGTGCTGCCCAAAATACATACATATATACCTCTATTGTCACGCCCCAAACTTGAGGGGCGCAACCGACTCCTAATGCCAAAACTCAGGCCCGAGCCGACCCTGCTGATCCATTTGCTACTAGCGCATGTCAGCCACACGCAATCAAGAAAACAAACAAGTATATCTCGGCTTAAAACTAAGGCCTCGGCCGGCAAGGTCCCTGTCAACTAATCTATAAAAGAAACATCTACTCCCAGGAGATCATATAGTTGTGGTATGTCTAGTGTCAGTCATCTCTATCTATATACAAGTATCAATTATAAGCTAGAAACCTCAACCCTTAAGACACCACTCTATAGCACGAGCTGAGCAAAAGAAGGATAGTCATTCTAACATGCCCAGTAGATTCTTGCTTATCGGATGTCGGGCACAACACATTTATAAACAAGACTCTACTAGACATGGCTTGAAGACTCCCTAGGATACGATGTTGCTCTAAAACCAAGTTTGTCACGACCCAAACTCGAGGGTTGCAACTGGCTCCTAATGCCAAAAGTCAGGCCCGAGTCGACCCTGCTGATCCAATTGCTACTAGTGCATGGCAGCCACACGCAATCAAGAAAATAAACAAGTATATCTCGGTTTAAAACTAAGCCATCGGCCGGCACGGTCCCTGTCAACTGATCTATAAAGGAAATAGCTACTCCCAAGAGATCATATAAATAAATAGCCAACTAGCACAGAAGTCCTGATTGGGCCGTCGAGGCCACCATGATATCTATACCAAAACTAAAAGCAGGTATATATCACTACAATACATCAAACAGCTCACAAGCTTCAGCAAACCAACAACATAGGCCAATATGAGTATAACGTAGGTATACACCCCACACACTAGTTTGCAAGCCTCTAAGAGTAGTAAAGATTAGCGGGACAAGGCCCCAGCCTACCCATAAAAACATATACAACAAAAGGTAACAAACCTCCCAACTTTGGCAGGTCTGGAGGAAAGGGGCTAGCCTACCGGATAAAAGTCAATCCTACTGGTTAGGAGGTCTACTCGGTCGTCTGTCAGGACCTGCATGCATAAATGCAGCGCCCCCAAGGCAATGGGGCGTCAGTACAAAATAATGTACAGAGTATGAAAGGCAATAGACTATGATGAGGTATCCTGATATACTGGAATAATCTAATAAATAAATCAAGGATAAGATAAGTGTACTGACCTGCTCCTAAATCTAAACTTATCAAAAATAATAAAACAACAACATAACCAAGCCCCCATAAGCTCGGCAGGTACAAACAACTCACAAGACCACCTACTCAAGCCCCCATAAACCCGAAAGGTGCCAATCAAACTATATACCCCTATCGGTAGTCCCCTAGCCCCATAGGCAATCACATAGCCCTCTTAGGCATTAATATAGCCCCATAGGCAGCACATAGCTCTCTAAGGCATCATCATAGCTTATAGACAACTCAAAGCCCTTTTAGGCAACAACATGGCCCTGTAGGAAGCACATAGCCTAATTAGGCGTCAATATAGCCCTGTAGGAAACTCATAGCCCTTCTAGGCATCAATATAGCCCAGTAGGCAACTCATAGCCCTTTTAGGCATCTATATAGCCCTGTAGGCAGAACATAGCCCTTCTAGGCATAGATAACATTCCTGCAACTAACCGCAATAGCCCCAAAGGCAACAATAATAATCAAATCGCTAAAAGCAAGCAATTTAGTTATAAGCAACCTATACAAATAGCCTCTAAGTTGTGTTTAATATAATGACGCTACTAACTGAATAGGAATCCCGACAAGGGAGGATTATATCAACTCGAGCAACAAACAATCAACAATCATGGCTACAGTATATCAAGGATAACAACCCAAATACATTGCTTCTAAGCTTTAAGGAAACATGCCGTAAGTAGGGAATAGCCTTAACATACCTTTTTCGCTGAATTCACATGTCCTAATAATTTTAATCACAACCCCCTTTGATTCTACAACAAGGCAGGATCATAATGAACACAAAAGAATAGAAGATACAACTAAAATCCGATAAAAGATATGTATTTTCATCGCAAATTGCTATTTGCGACTTATCAAAGCTAGAGTCGATGAAAGAAGGGTCTTACCTTGATTATAAGTTTGTAATACAACTCAAAACTTTAAAATATGCCCAAACCCCTGCTGTCCACACACCAAAGTACGATATGCTAGGAAATCGATAAAACAAATTAAACCATGTTGACGAGCTCAACGCGTAGAACAACTTTTGTGAAGGACTTAAGTCACGAAAATCAGTAACTTGGCTTGTCCTAGAAGTGGGTTTTGTAGGTTTTGTGAGTTTTCTGGTTCTTCACTAAGGAAAATGAATGAAAAATAAAGAAAAGTCGAAGAAGATGATAAATATAAAGTTCCACCAACCTAGGGGACCCACCTTACCTGCCTGTTTGCGCAGTCTTGCAAAAACATGAATATCTCTCCATTCTGAAGTCGTATGAACAAACGGGTTGATGCGTTGGAAACTAGACTCATATACCTTCGATTACATAGGTCGCGGGGGACCATAAATCTTAATAGATTGGGAGAAAACGTCCAAAACATTTGACCCAAATTTCAGTCAAATCTTTAAAATGGAATTTAAGGTAACTTTCGCCAACTTTTATTTTGCCACTTACCTAACTTCAAAACTTGAGATACAACACTTGAACACTTAAAATATCACATAACACATCATTCTTAATTTATTACCCACCCTCCTGGTCTTTCCACGAAGATTCGAGTCAATTTATACGTTTCGAAAAGTCGGGGTGTTACATCTATGTATATCCCTTACCTCCATTTCAAGTTATACATAATGATGATTAGAATATTACGTAAATACCCCAATACAATTCCTTAAATTACGATCACAATTTATGTTAAGCAAGTTTGCAAATATCACCAAATTTCAAGTTCCCAAATGAGAATAAAACATATTGTAATAATTAAGCCACGGTAAATCGACATGCGACTCTTGGTTAGTATTTCGGGGTGTTACAAGATATAACCATTATTTATTGAAATTATATCTAAAACTTACAAGTATAGAATAGGTTTGAATAAAATAATGATTCTCGAAGCACTTAATCAAGATGAAGTTTGAGTTTTGATTACTAATGTTCATTTTGTTTATAACTTCTTATTATTTAAATTATATTTGGAAATTAAATTAAAACCTTGTAAAATTAAATCGAATAGAAAAATAACCACCTCTAGTTATATTACAGTAACTTAATGAAAGTGTTATTTGATAAAATATGTTTGAGTCCTGAAGCATATAATAGTTCTATATCACGTTGTATAGTATTATTATAAAAAAAATTATTTCATTTATTATTTCTACATTTTTTATAAATTTTTCTTCAATTTTAATATAATGTTTTTGAGAATTTAATTTTATGATATCGCGTAACAATTTTTGAGTGCAAGCGATTATACCGTTCATAATATTAAAATGGGGAACTTTCGCATATAGCCACTCAAAAATAGCTTAATTACTCTCCATAGCTATAGTTTGCTAATTACGATTAGTAGCTACAAGCTATAGATGGAGAGTGACGAGCGAGATTGGGAGAGGGAGGAAAGAGACGAGTGAGAGAGGTCAGAGAGTGGGAGAAAGGTTAATTGTGTATGTATATCAGTTAGAGAATTTTATATATGTAACTGGTATACATATGTATTTGTATATCTAGCGTGCGAGATATGAAGAGGGAGGAGACAGGCGAGAGAGATTGGGAGAGGGAGCGAGAGAGGGCAATATTTTGTATAAATCACATCTCGTTTGTATAATTCGTGGGTAGGTTTGTATAATTCGTGTGTTTTTGTATGATAGAGTAATATAAAGTCTGAAATTATACAAATATAATAAAACTCAAAATAACAAATTTATACAAACATAAACATATGAACTTTAAACAGTTATACACATTATATTATTCTCACGCCCCAAACTCAAGGGGTGCAACTGGCTCCTAATGCCAAAACTCATTCCCGAGCCGACCCTGCTGAACCATTTGCTACTAGCGCATGGTAGCCACACGCAATCAAGAAAACAACCAAGTATATCTCGGCTTAAAACTAAGCCCTCGGCCGGCAAGGCCACTGTCAACTGATATATAATAGAAACAGCTACTCCTAAGAGTTCATATAAATATATAGCCAATTAGCACAGAACTCCTGATTGGGCAGTCGAGGCCACCATGATATCTATACCAAAACTGAAAGCATTTATATATCAAGACAATACATCAAACAGCTCACAAGCTTCAGCAAAGCAACAAACTAGGCCAGTATGGCCATAACGTATATATGCACCCCACACACTAGTCTGCAAGCCTCTAAGAGTAGTAAAGGTTGGCGGGACATGGCCCCAACCTACCCATAAAGATATATACAATAAAAGCTAACAAACCTCCCAACTTTGGCAGCTCCGGAGGAAAGGGGCTAGCCAATTGGATAGAAGTCAATTCTGCTGCTGAGGAGGTCTACTGGGTCATCTAGCGGGACCTGCATGCATGAATGCAGTGCCCCCAAGGCAATAGGGGTGTCAATACAAAATAATGTACAGAGTATGAAAGGCTATAGACTAAATGAGCAAGTATCATAATATACCAAAAGCAATCACGTAAGGAAATCAAAATTTTAGATAAACATGCTAACCCACTACTGAATCTAAAAATACAAAAATGATCAAGCATCAACCTAACCAATCCCCCATAAGCTCGGTAGGTACAAACAACATACAACCTACCTAGGACCCCATAAGCCCAGAAAGTGTCAAATCAATCTACATACCCCATCAGTAGACCCTTGTCTTTGTAAGAAGTCACATAGCCCTTTTTGGCAACGATATAGCCCCATAGGCAGCACATAGCCCTTTTAGGCAACATCATAGTTCTGTGGGTTGCACATAGCCCTCTTTTGCATCAACATAGCCCCGTAGGCAACACATAGACCTTTTTGGCGTCAAAATAGCCCCGTAGGCAACACATAACACTCTTTGGCATCAATATATCCCCGTGGCTAATACATATCCCTCTTTGGAAATAACATAGTCCTATTAGACAACTTCATAACCCCCATAGGCAGTTCATAGCTCAACAACTAACGACAATTGCCCCAAGGGAGACAACAAACAATTGAATAGGCTAAAGGCGAGCAATTTAGCTATAAACAATATAAATGAATAATCTCCAAGTCATTCCTAACTTAGGGTCGTTCTTAACATATTATGAGTCCCTAAAATGAGGGTTTATAATCACTTAATTATCCAACCACTCACAAATACATCTATAAGATCACCAACATTAACTACCCTATTATATCACTACCAAGATCTAAGGAAACATGTCGAACGAAGGGAATAGCCTTAACATACCTTTCCAATGAATGCTCAAAAGACCATAGTTCCTTCATGAAAGTTGTTCCTTATGTCCTAAGCTTCACAAACAATATATATACGCAACTGGTACACACCTATAAATAGTTCATAATTAATCTTAAATCAGCAGATTTGCCATATTGCCCCAACTTGTTGAAACATCCGTAAAAATTCATAAAAACAATCATAAAAGAGTCCCGAGAATCGAGATAATTACCTTAGTTAACCAAGTTTAAAACTTGAAGAAACACCAATAACTACAAATTTATATCTTCAAAAACCAGCTCCAAACGCAGCTAATAGAAGGGAAAAACGATTGCCACGTGTAGAGATCACGTTTCTAGGCATGGGGGCTACCTTTAATTGTAGAAATCATCAAAAACTAACCTTCATCATGCAAAAACTCCATAGGAACCCTCTCTTAAGCTTTATTTCTAGTTTGGAAGTGAAAAGAAATATTTTCATGGCTTAAAACGTTAAGTATGGTGACAAACAACATATTTTACTTGACTCGGATCTGACCCGGATTCTGCCCTGGCAGTCTGTAGTAAAACCCTCATAACTTCTTACTCCGTGTCGGTTGGATACGGGAATTTGTGCGTTGCAAACTAGACTTGTAGGCCTTCAATTTAATGGGTCATTGGCCTTCTAACTCTTTATATATTGGGAGAAAACATCCAAGACATTTGATCCAAATATCAGAGAAATCTCTAAAGAGAAACTTACGATAACTTTCGCCAACTTTTATTTTGCCACTTACCTAACTTTAAGACTTCAGATACAACCCTTGAACACTTAAAATATTACATACCACATCATTCTCAATATATTACCCACCCTCCTTGTCTTTCCATGAAGATGCGAGTTAATTTAGACGTTTTGGAAAGTCGGGATGTTACATCCCTCCCTCCTTAGAAACATTCGTCCTCGAATGAAAAATTCCGAGTCATGCGGTTAAGTCCTTAGGAGTATCTAAAATTTAGGCAGAATATCCTTTGTAAATGTGATTATCCAGGAATATGAAACGCATAAATTCTAACCTAGGCATCTCACAAGATGACATAAATAGCTAAGCACTATAGCTCAACAATAATTGCGCGAGCAAATATACAATGACACAATAATAAGAATAAGCAACAATATAAAAATAATCAGTTTGGTATTTAACCTCACTGCACTAATATAAACTGATATGCCATCAACCTGGGTATGAAACAACTGAGGATATTTGGACGTCATGCCATCCTCAGCTTCCCAGGTCACCTCTTCTTTATTCTTGTTTCTCTACAATACTTAAACCGAAGCCACCTCTTTGGTCCTCAATATACGGACATGCCGATCTAATATGGCAATTGGAGTTTCCTCATAGGACAACACCTCTGTGATATGAACATCCTCAACCAGGACAATCCGAGAAGGGTCTCCTACGCACTTTTGTAGCATCGATACATGGAAAACTAGTTGAACAGATTCTAGCCCTGAAGGGAATTCTAACTAATAAGCCACCCGTCCTACCCTCTAAAGGATCTGGTATGGCCCAATGAATCTTGGACTAAGCTTGCCTCTTTTGCCAAATCTCATAACACCCTTCATAGGTGAGACTTTTAAGAAAATCCAGTCATCGACACAAAATTCTAAGTCCCTTCGTCACACATCTGAGTATGACTTCTGTCGACTTTGTGTTGTTAGAAACCTCTCCCGAATGAGCTTAACTTGCTCCACTCTCTGTTGTACTAAGTCGGGTCCAATCAACCCTGACACAGCTACCTCGAACCATCCGATGGGGGACCTACATTTTTTCCCATACAAAGCTTCATAAGGTGTCATCCTGATACTGGAATGATAACTATTATTGTATACGAACTCAATAACAGGTAAGTCGTCATCCCAACTTTCCTTGAAGTCTAGCGCGCACACCCGTAACAGATCCTCGAGTGTCAAAATTGTGCGCTCGGCCTGGCCATCTGTCTGAGGGTGAAAGGTTGTACTAAGATTAAGTTGTGTCCCCAGTTCTTTCTGGAAGGACTTCTGGAAGTTTGCGGTAAATTGTGCTCCTCTATCAGAGATAATAGGTACTGGGACACCGTGTAGCCTAACAATCTCTCTAATATAGAGCCATGCATAGTCTTCAGCCGTAAAAGTAGCCCTGACTGGTAAGAAGTGGGCTGATTTTGTTAGTCTATCAACAATTACCCAAATAGAGTCAAACTTGCGACGCGATTGAGGTAACCCTATAATAAAATCCATATTAATTGCTTCCCACTTCCACAAAGGAATGACTATATCTTGAACTAGCCTAATGGGCTTTAGGTGCTCAACCTTCACCTATTGGCAATTAGGACACTGTGCCACAAACTCAGCAAAGTCCTTCTTCATCTTGTGCCACCAATAGATCTCCTTAATATCATGGTACATCTTCATCAAACCAGGGTGAATAGAATAATGGGAATGATGTGCCTCTTCCATAATCCGATGTCGAAGCCTTGCAATATTCAGAACACACAATCGACTGCTATATCTAAGGACTACATCTCCTGCAATATCAAATGCTAAAGACTAATAATCATAAGTTTGAGCTGCTCTAAGCTAGGATCCTCTTGTTGCCGTGATTTTACTTCTACAACTAAAGATGATACGGCTGTATCCTGAATTGTTACCCCACTATCTTCTGCCTCTAATAATCTGACTCCCAAGCTAGCTAACTGATGAAGCTCTCGCCCTAGCTCAAGCTTCACAACACCTAAATATGATAAACTACCCATAGATCTTCGACTGAGGGCATCGGCTACCACATTTACCTTTCCTGGATGATATTAAATATCCACGTTATAGTCTTTCAGTAACTCAAGCCATCGACGCTATCAAAGATTTAACTCATTCTGTCTATATATATATTGAAGGCTTTTATGATCTGTGAAGACGTCAACATGAAAGCCATACAAATAATGTCTCCAGATCTTTAACGCATGCACAACTGCAACCAACTCTAAATCGTGGGTTGGATAGTTCTTCTCATGCTTTCTCAACTACCTTGAAGCATATGCGCTAACCTTACAGTGTTGCATTAAAACACATCCCCACCCAACACCAGAAGCATCACAATATACCGCATAGCCTTCTGAACCCTCTGGCAATGCTAGAACTGGTGTTGATGTCAACCTGTCCTTCAGCTCCTGCAAACTATGCTCGCAAGCCTCAGTCCACTGGAACTTATCTGCTTTTTCAGTCAGCTTCGTTAATGGGGCTGAAAGTGAAGAAATCCCTCTACAAACCTTTTGTAGTACCCAGCTAACCCTAAGAAACTACGAACCTCAGTCGGATTCATAGGTCTGGGAAAAGTCTTTGCTCAATCTTTTGTATATCAACCGTAATGTTTGCATCTGATACAATATGGCCTAAGAAAGCTACAGAGTCCAACCAGAACTCAAACTTAGAAAACTTTGCATAAAGTTCTCGGTCTCGAAGAACCTGAAGGACGGCTCGTAGATGATTTGCATGCTCAACTTTTGAACGTGAATACACCAAAATATCATCAATAAATACAATCACAAACAAGTCTAAATATGGCCTGAATATACTATTCATCAGGTCCATGAACATTGCTGGGGCATTAGTTAATCCAAAAGATATTACCAAGAACTCAAAGTGTCCATATATGGTTCTAAATGTCGTCTTTGGAAAGTCTTTCTCCCAATCTTATATCTGGTGGTACCCTGATCTTAAATCAATCCTTGAGAAGCACTTAGCACCTTGTAACTAATCAAACAAGTCATCGATCCTCAGAATGGGATATTTATTCTTTATAGTTGCCTTATTCAACTTTCGGTAATCGATAAACATTCTTAGTGAGCCATCTTTCTTCCTACGAATAACACTGGTGCACCCCATGGTGAAGCACTAGGCCTAATAAAGCCTTTATCCAGCAAGTCTTTCAGCTGATCCTTCAACTCCTTTAGGTCAGCAGGAGACATTCTATAAGGAGGGATATATATAGGTTGTGTACCTGGTAGCAAATCGATAGAAAAATCAATTTCCCGTTCTGGAGGGATACCAGAGAGCTCGTCTGGAAATACATCTAAAAACTCATTAACTACCATAATAGCCTGAATAGTCGGTGGTTCTACATCTATATCATGAACGTGAACAAGATGATAAATACAACCCTTAGTAATCATTCCCCTCACCTTAAGATAGGAAATAAACCTACCTTTAGGCGTTGTTGTATCGCCTTTCCATTCACGAACTGCTTCTCCTGAAAAGTGGAATCTAACAATCTTTGTCCGGCACTCAACATTAGCATAACAAGATGCTAACCAGTCCATACCCATAATGACGTCGAAATCGATCGTCTTGAAATTTACCTTAAACTAGACCCAAAACAAGTGTGGATATTGGGTCGTCATGTCTTCTTCTCTCTCCAAGGTAGCTTCTTTTCCAGAATGGTTCCTCCAAAGTACATTTACTAAAGGGATTCTCTTGCTCCTAAGTTTCTTTACTTCTCGAGCTTGAATTAGGATAGGTTCTTCATTATACGTCAAGTCAGGATTAACCTCAATAGTTTCAATTGGAAGAACATGAGATGGATCAGAACGATATCTTTTGAGCATAGAAACATGGAAGACATTGTGGATCTTGTCTAACTCTGGTGGCAAAGCTAATTTATATACAACTGTTCCAACCCTTTCAAGTATCTCATAAGGTCCAATAAATCGGGGACTAAGTTTTCCTTTTTGGCCAAATCTCATAATCCTTTTCCATGGAGACACCTTTAAGAATACTTTATCTCCAACTTGATATTCAATGTCATGCATTTTAAGATCAGCATATGACTTTTGTCTATCCAAAGTAATCTTTAGACAATCCTTGATAATTTTTACCTTGTCCTCTGTTTGTTGCACAATTTCAGGACTAACAAGCTTTCTTTCACCAACTTCACTCCAACAAAGAGGGGTCTGGCATTTTCTTCCATATAAGACTGTATAGGGAGGCATTCCAATACTCGATTGGTAGCTATTATTATAAGCAAATTCTATCAAAGCCAATTGTTTGTCCCAACTACCCTCAAACTCCATAATGCAAGCTCGAAGCATATCCTTTAAAATTTGTATCACTCTTTCCGACTGGCCGTCTGTCAGAGGATGGAACGAAGTGCTAAATTTCAACTTAGTACCCAAAACTTCCTGCAAGCTACCCCAAAATCTAGATGTAAACCTTGGGTCTCGGTCATATACAATACACACAGGGATCCCATGTAGTCTTACAATCTCATTAATGTACAATTCGGCTAAACACTCAAGTGAGTAATCCATCCTAATTGCTAATAAGTGAGCACTCTTGGTTAGCCTGTCCACAATCACCCATATTGCATGATGATTCCTTTGAGTGCTAGGAAGTCCACATACAAAGTCCATAGTTATTCTCTCCCATTTCCATTCCAGCATCGACAAGGGCTGTAGTAAACCAACTGGGACCTGATGCTCTGCCTTTACGTGTTGACAAACCAAACATTTGGAAATGAACTCCACAATGCCTCTTTTCATACCATTCCACCAATAATGTTCTTTGATTGTCTGGTACAACTTTGTACCCCCAGGATGCAATACATATGGTACAGTATGTGCTTCATTTAATATTTCTCACCTCAATTTGTCATCAATAGGGATGCATAACCTGTTTTGATAAAATAAGCCACCATCTTCCGCTAATGTAAAATCAAGCTTTTCCCCATTTTGAACTTCTTTGGTCAGTTTCACAAGTTTCTCATCTAACGTTTGTGCTTCTTTCACCTGTTCAAGTAATATTGGCTTTACTTGCAAATTAGCAATAACAGAGCCCTTTGAATCAAGTGTGAAACAAACATTCATGGCTCTTAACTCAAGGAGCAAGGGCAAAGGACTCAAAGAAATTCTTGCGAAGGATTTTTGACTTAAAGGCATCTGCAACCACATTAGGTTTACCTGGATGATAATCAATCGTACAGTCATAATCCTTGATGAGTTCAAGCCATCTACGTTGTCTTAGGTTTAGCTCCTTCTAAGTACCCAAGTTCTTTAAGCTCTTGTGATCAGTGAATATATGACATTTCTCTCCATACAAATAATGTCGCCATATTTTTAAAGCAAACACGAAAACAGCAAGTTCAAGATCATGAGTAGGATAATTCAATTCATGCGGTTTTAATTTCCGAGAAGCATAACAAATTACCTTCCCTTCTTGCATCAAAATGCATCCTAGACCATTGTGAGAAGCATCACTGTATACTACATATTATTTCCCTTCAATTGGTAGAGTAAGTATAGGAGCTTGAGTCAACAAGGATTTGAGAGTTTCAAAGCTCTCTTGGCATTTGTCATCCCAAATAAACTTTACTTCCTTGTGCAAGAGCTTAGTCAAAAGGGAGGAGATAATGGAAAAGCCTTTCACAAATCTTCGGTAGTATCCTGCTAAGCCCAAGAAACTTCTTACCTCGGTTGGACTTTTAGGAGGTCTCCATTCAACAATTGCATGTATCTTACTAGGATCCACCTTCATGCCTTCGGTTGATACAACATGTCCCAGAAAAGCCACTTCATCAAGCCAAAATTCACACTTGGAAAGTTTAGCATAAAGTTCTCTCTCCTTCAAAAATTTTAAAACAATCAAAAGGTGTTTATCATGGTCTGCACTACTTCTGGAAAATATTAAAATATCCTCCATAAAGACAAGCACAAACTGATCAATATAAGGCTTGAATACTCGATTCATTAGATCCATGAATACCGCAGGAGCATTTGTCAATCCAAATGGCATCACCAAAAATTCATAAAGACCAAACCGAGTTCTAAAAGCAGTTTTAGGAATATCTTTCTCTCTAACACGCAGTTGGTGATATCTAGACATGAAATCAATCTTTGAGAATACTTTAGCACCCTTTAGTTGGACAAACAAATCATCGATCCTTGGCAGTGGATATCTGTTCTTGATTGTTATTCGGTTTAATTGTCTATAGTCAATACAAAGCCTAAGAGTGCCATCCTTCTTCTCTAAGAATAAAACAGGGGCTCCTCAAGGAGAAACACTAGGTCGAATAAAACCTTTCTCAAGAAGTTCTTGCAATTGAGATTTCAATTCTCTTAATTTTGTTGGAGCCTTCTATAAGGAGTGATAGAAGTAGGGGTAGATCCAGGAATAAGCTCGATTGGAAATTCAACCTCTCTTTCCGGGGGCAACCCAGGAAGATTTTGGGGGAAGACTTCTGGGAAATCACATACAACAGGTATGTCCTTGATACAAGGACTCTCCAACTATGTATCAACTATGTGAGCAAGGTATGCCCCACAACCTTGACGCATCAACTTTCTTGCCAAGGCCGCAGAAATAATACTAGATGTCAATGATCTTTCACCTTGTACAATGATGTGTGAAAATGTAGGATCTTTAAAACTCACATGCTTTGACTGACAATCTACCACTGCATGATATTTATAAAGCCAATCCATCCTGATAATAACATCAAAATTCTTGAAGGGAATTTCAATCAAATCAACAGAGAACACTAGATTTTGAATCACGAAGGACAATCTTGGTAAACTCGATTACACACAACTTGATAACCCAAAGGCCTTTTAATCCTCACATCATAATTAAGTCTCACAGATATCACATTTTCAGGAAGATCAAGTGATGAGCAATTATAGGAATGCGTAGAACCAGGATCAAACAATGTACACACACATAAGCTAAATAAATACAATTTACCGACAACCACGTCTTGTCCATCTTGATCATCTCTCTGCATCATAGCACAAGCGCGTACAGTAGCCCTTGGTCCACTAGCTTTATTAGCTCCACTTGCACCTGTTGCTTGGGTGTTTTTAAGTCTTGCACCTCTATTAGTTTGAGGAGGATTAATAGAAGGCTTATAAACTGAGCCTTCAGTTTTCAAGGAAGGAGCATTATTAGGATTAGGACAGTCCTTCACTTTATGATCAAAGCTCCCACGATTGAAACATGCACCAGAAGCTCTCCTACAAGTACCGTAATGATTCTTTCCACATTGTGGACAAGTGGGAACACGAGGCTTGCCTTGGCCATAATTTGGAGTGCTAGATGTACAAAATTCTGATCTGTTTTGCTTTTGCTGAGGTGACCTGTTAACACTACCAGCCTTACAATCATCAAACCTTCCCCTTTTGGATGGACCTCCAACATCTGGTCTAGGCTTTCGAAATTTGTTTTAATTTCTACTAGCTTCTTCTTTATCAAGTCGTTCCCAAGTAAAATCAGCAGACACTAACTTACAAAAGTTCTCCTGTTGCAGGATCGCCACATTCTTCCTAATGGAATCATTTAAACCGTCTTCAAATTTCCTGCACTTGTCTTTTTCCTCATTAATAATACCTCCAGCATAACGAGAGAGCCTTAGAAACCTTTGTTGGTACTCAGCAATAAACTTGCCTTGTTGCCTTCAATTCAAAAACTCCATTCTCTTTGCATCACAAAAAGCAAGTGGGACATAATTCATACGAAATTCCTTAAGAAAATCATCCCAAGTAAGAACAGGAGGTTTTACCTTGGCATTCGGAACACTAACCCACTAATCATAAGCATCATTTTGTAATAGTGAAATAGAATACTTAAATTTGGCGACATCTGAACACTCCAATTGCTCAAATAGCCTCTCCATGCGCTCCAACCATTGTTCAGCATCAGTGGGATCAACAGTACCTTCAAACTCCACTCCACCAATTTTCCTCATTTTCTCAAAGTTAATCCCATTGGGATCATGCATCAATTCAGCCATGTGGTGGAAGAATTCAGCCATTTGTAGAAAAGGAGGATTCAAGGCTTGAGTACCACGACTCATATGAGGATGTGAACCAGCTCTTACACCTTGATGGTTTCCCACTTCAGACCCACTAGTGTGGGGAACATATTGATTCGAGAAATGTTCTCCAACCTCTTCCAGTGCATGAAGTTGGGAAACAGAGGTACCCGACCATTCATGAGAAACTTCCCTAGGTCAGTGATGCTTATCGTGACCAATGATACTATCTTACGGTATGAGTGTCTACGATCGTTTATAATATAGTACCCCAACCAAGGGTTGGTGTCGTGTCCCAAGGGAGCGGTTTTGAGAATTGATAGAAAAATAGAATTACGTTCTAACTATTCGTAGCTAAAGATATTAACGAACAAAAACATAGTAAATTAAAAAGGGTGACACGAAAGTGTCAAGTATCAAATGGGGGTTCTGTAACAAGTGATAAAACAGCAAAATAAACAAGAAAATCAAGTATGGGGAAAGGTTCTTGGGATGTGACCGCAATACAAGTTGAGATAAATTGTTGGGTACATGCTTTCAATAGGAAATTTGCAAGACAATAGTGACTGGGCTAAGCTTTAAATGGAAATAAGTTCCCTCTCGGGCAACTTACCCCGTTTTAAATGCGTTCCTCTCGGACACCCATTTGCCGCATGAAGACCAGCCTACGCCTTACCCCACTTCCTCTCTCGAGCTGAGTGTTAGGATATGGGACTAGGCTCACCCTCTCGGGCTGAACCTCATGTCGACCCACTCCTTAGGCCATCTGTCTAGTGGTTTTGGTTTCGCGGCCTCCCTCTCGAGCAATCCTAAAACACATGGGTGGCTTTGTATTTGCAACTACAAACCCTTTAGATTAAACAACAACCACTAGGTGAAATCACCATTAACATACATCTAACCTATCAACAAGCAAGTCCCAATAAGAATATCAACCCATATTTGCTAAATCACACCCCAAGAATGGAGGTTTTTAGCCACACATCAAGAAATAAGAAATTATACCTAACATGATAAAGAAATCAACTGGGTATAAGAAATTAAACCTTGAATTAATCTACGGAAGAAGAATAAAGAAGACCCGCTTCCAACTTGGGGAAGTTGAACTCCTTTTTTACTCTAAAATGTTCCACCTTAAGACTACAAGTCTAACTAGTATTTATAGTTTTCATAGATTGTGCTGCGGAGGATCGTTCGGCGACATTAGTCGAGATCACCTATAAACTCGGTGATCGGCCCTATAATCAGCTCATCGCCTTTAGTGTCTTGCCTTCAGCATCCTCATATTCTGGATCATTGGGCGGTACAGTACTGCTTCGTGGAACTAATCAGCGACTCGACGACTGCTCCTTTTCTCGCCTTTTGATCCAGTTCCTTCAAGGCTTCGCGTACTGGAACAAAGGGCGGTGCATGTCAATTCGGTGACTCGCCAAGTTGGACTCGGCTATCCGCAGACTTTCATTTTTTGTTTTTTTTCAGCCCTTTTTGCTCAGTTTTGCGCCTAAGTGTCCATGCTTCCAGTAAAACATCAAATACCTGAAACTTAAGCATTTTAATCAGGTATTGAGATAAATCAAGCTTTCGAGGACACTATTTTTATTAAAATAAAGCCCTAAATGAGTCCAATTTGTGAACTCATCAACACCCTCAACTTAAATTTTTGCTTGTCCTCAAGCAAACTCAAGTTTAGCAGTTCAAATAGGGTGCCTCAAATAGTGCTACACACGACTAAATCATGAATGCACACAACAAGACTCAATTTACTTATGCAAGGATCACTTCTGTACTCAAAGATTCAAATTGTCACACACCATTACCAAAGATTCTCATGCTCGCAATACTTGCTACTTGGGCAAGTTCAAGTTCAACAAAAGTATCTAAATGCCCTCACGTAAAGAATGATTCCATATTCACACACAGATATGAGTCAATTTAAGATCAGGAATCAGATACAACGTTCACACTCAAAAAGAGGAACACTATGCATTTTTCAGCCATATGTTTGCCCTTATTTTCCAATTGACTTTCGATTCGGCTTACTCAAGATCAAAAAGGTCTTTCTAAGTCTTGTAATGGGGCTGAGTGCAAAGATATGGTCATTTAGGATCAGTGACTTTTTCCTCGTGAGTTGTGGCATTCTCAAGGCATTCCCTTCTTTTCCTTTATCACTTCTTTTTCTAGTGCTTCTAAGTCACCTTTTTTATTGTTTTATTCTCCTCCATGGATTGCTTGAAACCCGATTCCCTTCGTACTTTATTCCACATTTCATATATATATATATATTTTATTTTTTTTGTTTTTTAATTGAATGGAAGGGGTTCCATTTTTATGCAATACCATGGGTTAATGGGGACTTTTCTTGCACATCATGACTTCTCCTTTTCCCTTTCACCACACCCCCAAATTAGTCTTTTGGCCTAAGTTGGCTATTCACTAAACCACAACTCAAGAGGATTGTAGGTAGTGGTTCAAGTAAGGTGTAGGGTTCATCAAGGTTCTTCCAAAGAAAGGTAAGGCTCAAAGGGTGTTCGAAAGAGTTTCACACGCTCACGGGTAGGCCACAAAAAGAGGTATATGTTAGATTGGTTCACACTCTTCAAAAGTTGCCTAAGATCATCTCAAGAGGACACCTTTCTAAATCAATCAGACTAACGGGGAAAATTCTAGGTTTATTCATGCATGGTTCACAGTAAGCTAATCACACAAGGCATTGATACTTCAATCAAATAAGATTAGACACGTTCGCTAGTGTGCAATGGTCCTCACAAGAAAATCAATTCGATAAATGGCTAGTCACAACGAGATGCAAAGAGTGCACATATTGTCTATGTAACTTCATTCGGCCTCGTCGTAGCTGTGCATTCATGTTTGTTCAATTGGGAGCACTGTTCAAGTCATCGGTATTGATCGAAACCGAGACTGAAATTTTTTTGCAAAAGAACAGCCACTTCCAACACAAGAGGTGGCAAAAAATTTTTGGAAGGATCAAAATTATTTTCAATTAGAACAACAGGAGCCATGAGCTCAAACATCCACAGAAAAGCAGTATTTAAAACACAACTTAAAGCAGACAACCCAAATATATACAGAACAAAACATGAATGTCAACACAAAAGGTGTGGGCCTCACCCCACAACAAATAAAGAGCGTTTGTCCTTAAATGCAAGTAAAAAGTATCCAAAAGTAGATGCTAGTAATTAAGAGAGAGGGGTTGAGAAAGGTCATGTCTACGTCGTTTCTCTATCTGCTGGGGAATCATTTCCCGATGCATCTTCTTGAAGTAAAACAATGGTCCTTAGAGCCTTGTTATTTTGGTCTCCAATGTTTGCTTTTGCCTTAGCCTCTGTAGTAAGATTTGCCACAATCATCTGATCTATTTCCTGAGCTGCTCTAAAGGCATGTATTGCATTAACTAAACTTCGATCACATGGGTGCACATTAAGGTCAAAAGGAATTCATCTATTTTCCCTTGCCTTCTTGGTGTACTTCCTTTGTATAGCTAGCTCTGCTCTCTTTTCATCTTTTCTAAATTCTCGTGCTCTTATGTGCCTTGGTGGATCATCTCTCCCTGTGATTTTTGATCTAACAATTTCTGCAAAAACTTTCAGGCT
The DNA here is from genome assembly GCA_036250505.1 of Solanum acaule. Taxonomy (NCBI): domain Eukaryota; kingdom Viridiplantae; phylum Streptophyta; class Magnoliopsida; order Solanales; family Solanaceae; genus Solanum; species Solanum acaule. The sequence continues at coordinate 43,494 of JAJOOR010009832.1, forward strand.
AAGTTAAATATAGATTCACATAGGAGCAAAAATGGTGTTTCTAGGTGTGGAATTTCTTAGGCAAATCATTGAAACTGATGTACAAATGATACAAGGGCACAGGAAAAAGGTGAACTAATGCTCTCTCGATGCGTCGCCGAGTGTATTGTGTGAACCAAGCTAACCACCGAGACTCACAAGTCAATCAGTACATAAAACGCGCAGTTTAGAGCGAAATGGAGCTGGTAGGCGAACTGCTGAGCTGTTAGGCGTAATTCGATCACCTCGCCTATCAGCTCAACGTGTATATTATCAACCCAGCATTTCGACTCTCACCTAGCAACCCCAGACAATATAACTTACGCGCATATAACTCAATTTCAACCAAGATGCATAGAAACTTCTATTCCTATCAGTAACAATCTAACTCAAAACATAGCTAAGTGGGAACTCCTCGAATAATGCACTTGGTGCCACATTATGATAGAAAATATATGTAATTCTAGTAACTCAGAGACTCATTAGAGGTTTAACACTTTCATCATTATGCAAATGAGTACGATTATAATTTTTTAAATGCGAGGTTCAAACTACCAACCTTAGATGCTGAATAGATGCTAACGAAGTGTCACGCAACAATGCAATCCAAATCCGCGCACAAATCAAAGAACCACAATATTCCAAAAGTGCAATAAATATAAAACTAGGGTGTAGGTGTGAGTTTGGAAGGATGAAGAAATGAGAGAAAGTGAGTGAAATAGGACTTTTAAACCTGTGGCCTGCAAAAACCGTCCATTTCCCGCCAGTTCAGCGATGTGAGTCAAGTTCGCCTAGTCATTCGGTGACATGCCGAATGTCTAATTTCTTCGCCGAAGTTAGTAGGACCTTTAGTTTATGTATGGATCCCAACGGCGGTCTCTGTTGAAATCACCAACATGGTTGGTGATGCGCTAGTAATTTTTCTAGATCGCTGAGCTTTACAGAAGCCCATCTGAGGATGCGTTCGGTCAAACCACGGAAGAAATTTAGTTCATCGAACTTGTCGGCGACCCGCCAACTAAACATGTTGCTCGCTTTCTTACATCTTTTCAAGCACTTCCCTAGCTTCAACCTGTTCAAACAAAACACTATTATTTTATCAAGAAAATTAAAAAGCAAGTAATTGGTTTTGGGTTGCCTCCCAAACAACGCCTTAGTTAACATCGTGGCACGACGTAAGTCAATGCTTAAATCGGATTTTTGGGGTTGCACCTAGTGCATCTAGGTGATACCACTTGTTCATGTGGATGAGGATGAGGAAGTACATGACTTAGGAGAGTTTCGATTAGCTGGATAGATCTAGAGTGAGAGTTGCTCATCTGATTTAGCACTTCTACACTTTCTCTAATCTTTTCTAGCAATCTATCTTGTTCATTTAGCTTATGAAGAATGATTAATAGCATATCTTCGATACACTTATTTTCATTGTCCATAGATCCTTTCTGCTTAGTCTGTGGTCTTCATTTACTTCAATCTCTGGACACCATCTCCAATTCCTTGATCTTGTGAGTCAATTTATCCATCTGACTTAGCAAAATGATCAATTGCTGGTCCTTCTCAGTGCCCTTGTTGATTTTAGCTGCAAGGTTAAGAAATTTGGTTGTGGTTTCATAGGGGTATTTTTCACGGCCACTTGGCATAAGTTGGTTAATTATTTCTCTGTTTCCAGGATTTAGACCCCTGTATAAGCATTCCAGTAGAGCTACGTCGGGTATTTCATGACTTGGGCATTGCGTCAATAGTGTTTTAATCCTCAGCCACGACTCATGAAAGGGTTCTCTTTCTAGATGCTTGAAATTTAGGATGTGATCCCTGAACCTCATCACTTTTGCTGGAAGGTGCTCCATTGGTCCACCATCTCCATCATGTATACTTATTTTCCTGCCTCAACATGTAAACAACTAAACAAACCTAGGAATTAGGTAAGTAAACTACTACTAATAAGAACAAAAATTCTATTAAACTAAAAATTCTCAACTAACACCACTCCCCGGCAACGGCACCATTTTGATGCTTATTGTGACCAACGATGCTATCCTACGGTATGAGTGTCTATGATCGTCGATAATATAGTAACCCAACCAAGAGTCGGGGTCGTATCCCAAGGGAGCGATTTTGAGAATTGATAGAATAATAGAATTACATTCTAACTAGTCGTAGTTGAAGATATTAACGAACAAAAACATAGTAAATTAAAGGGGGTGACACGAAAGTGTCAAGTATCAAATGGGGGTTTTGTAACAAGTGATAAAACAGCAAAATACACAAGAAAATCAAGTATGGGGAAAGGTTCTTGGGAGGTGACTGCAATACAAGTTGATATAAATTGTTGGCTACATTCTTTCAATAGGAAATTTGCAAAACAATAGTGACTAGGCTAATCTTTAAATGGTAATAAGTTCCGTCTTGGGCAACATACCCCATTTCAAATGCATTCCTTTCGAACACCCATTCGCCGCATGAAGACTAGCCTACACCCTACCCCACTCACTCTCTCGAGCTAAGTGTTAGGCTATGGGACTAGGGCTCACCCACTTGGGATAAACCTCATGTCGACCCACTTCTTAGGCCATCAGTCTAGTGGTTTTGGTTTCGTGACCTCCCTTTCGGGCAAGCTGAAACCACATGGGTGGCTTTGTATTTGCACCTACAAACGCTTTAGATTAAACCGCAACCACTAGGTGAAATCACCATTAACATACATCTAACCTATCATCAAGCAAGACTCAACAAGAATATCAACCCATATTTACTAAATCCACCCCAAGAATGGGGTATTTTAGCCATACATCAAGAAATAAGAAATTATACCTAACATGAAAAAGAAATCAACTGGGTATAACAAATTAAACCTTCAATTAAGCTACATAAGAAGAATTAAGAAGACCCACTTCCAACTTGGGGAAGATGAACTCCTTTCTTCAAGTCTCCACAAAACCCTCTCCAAACTTGAGAGATAAGTACAGAAAAATACTATAGACTAATAATAATTTTTACTCTAAAATGTTACACCTTAAGACTACAACTCTAACTAGTATTTATAGTTTTCAGCTCATCGCCTTCAGCATCCTCATATTCTAGATCATTAGGCGGTACATCACTGCTTTGCGGAACTAATCGGTGACTCGCCGACTGCTCTTTTCCTCGCCTTTTGATCCACTTCCTTCAAGGCTTCGTATACTGGAACAAAAGGTGGTGCATGTCAATTCGGCGACTCGCCAAGTTGGACTCGGCGATCCACAGACTTTCATTTCTTGTTCTTTTCAGCCTTTTTTGCTCCGTTTTGCATCTAAGTGTCCATGCTTCCAGTAAAACTTCAAATACCTGAAACTTAAGCATTTTAATCAGGTATTGAAATAAAACAAGCATTCGAGGACACTATTTCTATTAAAATAAAGCCCTAAATGAGTCCAATTTGTGGATTCATTAGTCGGTCAGAAGAAGAGGCCATACCTTAATTCCTTCAAAAGGGAAGATCAGATTGCATTAGGGAGATGTACTTGATGAATATGCACTCTACATGAGATAAAAATATTATAAACCAAGTAAGGGAAAAAATAATCTATGTAGAACATTTTTTGAAAGTGAACAAGTATACAAGTTATTCACAACAAAAGTCCTAGAACCACAAACCTAGCCTCTGATACCAACACTTGTAGCGACCCTTTCAAAAGGATACTACCACTTAAACAAGAAATCTAATTAAATACTTGCGACATTTAAAAGAGATTACCTATGGCCATATTGATTATAATTTAGTAGAGGGATTAGGTTCATCAAGAAAAAAAAGAAATAGTTAAGGATGTGCATCCTGCCCATTTAAACATTTATTTGATGTCAAATTGATATTGCGCAAAATTTTAACTTATGGCGGACAAACCCTTCCAAAATAATGTAAGCAAATAACTTCCAAGATTTTCATGAATATATTATCCTCACACTTAAAAATGATATAAAAAGAATACTACCAACTTTCGAGTACCAAATTTAGCTGGTTCATGCTTCACACAAACATCCAAACCAATAATAAATTTAGTATATTACAAGACTTGGGTTTAAACACCCCCAAAAAGAACAAAACATATAGTCGTACTTATACTACAACCCATAGTGACATGATCAAATTAGCCTTCAAAGCGCATGTAAAAGTACAACACATAGATCATGTACAAGTCCCAAGGTTTATACATAATATAGATGCCTATATGCAAATGTGATATTCCTTAAGGCTTTCAAAATCTCCATCTCCAATGGCCAGCTTCATGCCTCCTCTCAATCATTCCCTACGATGGAAACAACTATCGCTAAACATATAGCTTAGTGGTGTAAAAACTATAGGTTCTAAGCTCCCAGATTCACAAACCTACCTTTCACAAGTCATAGGCAGCACAATTGAAACATAACAAATAAATCAAGTAAATAATATATAAAACGTATCAAGTTTGATATTTAGAGATCAAAATATCAAGAACACTCATAGCATCATTTTCCAAGAGATTCAACAACAAGGCTCGCCCAATATATACATCATGTCGTCACACCAAGCACAAGCATGTATCAAGAAGGGCCAATGCCCTGTATCAAGAAGGGTCAATGCCCAATAATCAAGACAACCAAGAACCATATTAAAATTGGCTTTCTTGTTCGTACTTAAAATGGACAACTTCCATTCTTAAGACGGACTAAAAATCCAGAGTCAAGATGGCAAATGATCCAAATAAAGAGGCATGCCAATAGTGACAAAGTCACAGCCACAAGAAGGACAAGGTCCCAACAAGAGTACCAAGTGATCAAACAATTTGTACAAGTGGGCGAGTTACACAAGCATCTTTAATGTCTTAAAGGATACCAGCACTACAATGCATAGTGACAAGGGGTAACCAAGCTACCAAGATAAACATTCAGATATACCAGCAGGTAAAAAGAGTACAAGTGCAAGTTTATACACAAACCTCAGTTCTTCGCTTAGAAACAGTCCAAGACAACTTAAAGAATTCAAACCGTACACCAACCAACGTATCAAGATCCTCAACTTGGTCACGAGTATATACAGCCTTAAAATAAAATTAAACAACTTCTTTAATTCCTAGTAGCTCAATAATGTTGATGTAAAACAGGATTATCATCACAACTAAGCTTCGCCTTTACAAATACGACTATGGTCCCAAAGCAGTGATTCCGGGCAGTCTAGTACATTATGTCGCAACTTAGATTTGAAAAGGAAAAAGGCAAAACTAGACGTTATATTATTCATGAAAGATGTAGGTACATCTCGTAATGTGGCAAATAACCAAGAATCATTGTATAATATATTTTGTATAAAAAGATATATTCAAAACACTAACAGTTGTACATACAGGATTTCAAATTCCGAAATCTGGACAGAACTTGTCCTATGTTGCGTCCCATATTTCGAATCCATAACAGCTAAATTACAGTTTTACATAAACATAAGAGTTGTAGGTATACAAATTAGCTTACCAAATCATATTTATTCACTGCAAAAAAGTTCTAGATATCGTGATATGCATAAAAGACCAAACACTACCCAGCTTAAAAACATATTTTGTGTCTCGAATTCCAGCCAAAAGGACCAAGTTTTTCTCTTGTGATTTTGAAGAACAAATGGTTAGATAATGTTCTAAGGTTCTTAGACTTCAGGGGAAACGAATTTCACTAGAGGAGGTGTCAAAATATAGTCTCAAGAGTTATGTTTATCACATGAACAACTGTCTCCAAAAGGTGGCTGCCCAAAAAAAAGTTGGCTGTCCAAAATGCATACATATATACCTATATGTATAAACCTCACCTCCCTTTCAAGTTATACATAATTCTAATTAGAATATTACGTAAATACCCCAATGCGATACCTTAAATGACTATCTCAATTTATGTTAAGCAAGTTTGCTAATATGACAAAATTTCTAGTTCCCAAAACGAAAATAAAACATTTGTGATGATGAGTATACTAAAGGCGTGTCATTTATCGCATGTTGGTGGGCATCATAGTGGTATTTGGACTGCTCATAAAATCTTACAGTGTGGGTATTACTGGCCTACCATCCACCAAGATGCTCATTATTTCACCAAGTCTTGTGATTGTTCCCAAAGAGAAGGAGGAATTTCAAAGAAGCAAGAGCTACCTATGAATCTGATATTTGTGATTGAGTTGTTTGATGTATGGGGACTTGACTTTATGGGTCCATTTGTGAATTCACATGGGATGAAGTATATTCTTGTTGCGGTTGATTATGTGTCGAAATGGGTGGAAGCAATTGTGCTTTCAAACAATGAAGGGAAAAATGTCACCGCTTTCCTGAAAAAGAGTATCTTCTCCAAATTTGGTACACCTAGGGCGATTATCAGCGATGGAGGTTCCCACTTTGGTAATAAGTTGTTCAAGGCGTTGCTAGAGAAATATGGAGTCCATCACAATGTAGCCACTCCTTACCATCTGTTGTCTAGTGGGCAAGCTGAAGTGTCAAATAGAGAGATAAAGGAAATCCTTGGAACGACTGTAAATGCCAATATAACTGATTGGTCAAAGAGGCTTGATGATGTTCTATGGGCCTATCGCACTGCATTAAAGACTAACATAGGTATGTCCCCTTACCAACTTGTATATGGGAAACCATACCATTTGCCGGTAGAGCTAGAGCATAAGGCTATGTGGGCGCTAAAAAAATTGAATTTGATGAGCTTGATGAGTTTCGCCTAAAAGCCTATGAAAGTTCAGCCTTGTACAAGGAGAAAATGAAGAAGTATCATCATCAGAAGATTGAAAAGCGTGAATTTGTTGTGGTTGATCTAGTGCTTATATTCAACTAAAAGCTGCGATTGTTTCCTGGCAAGATCAAGTCAAAGTGGACCGGGCCATTCCGAGTCACTCAAGTATTTCCACATGGAGCGGTCGAGCTCGAGAACAAGGAGGGAACAAGGTTCAAAGTGAACGGCCAAAGAATCAAGGTCTACATGGGGAAATCAGAGAGTGTGTAAGAAGTGATCGAAGCCTACTATCTTGATGAAGTCTTAGTAATCTAAGAGCCTACGTCGTGCCGCGACGTTAAATCAAGTGCTGCTTGGGAGGCAACCCAAGATGTACAATCTAGCGAACTATAGGTCTTTCTTTTCGTTATAGGAGTCTTCTTCATTTTGTTTGATTTTTGTAGCTCTTTAGATAGGCGTTTATTTTGTATTAGTATTGGCTAGTTATAGAATAGGGTCCGTGTCTAAAAAGTGTCCAAAAAATGTAAAAAGCAAGTCCTAATGGTTGCTACATGTGCAGGGGCGAAAGGCAAAATCTGTAGAAAAATAGTTGTGCAGTGGTCTACGGACCCCATCGACGGTATGTGGGTCCATCCACAGATCGTGAATGGCGTTCGTAGACCCTAGGTATGTTTTCTAAAAATACTAAGTGTAGAGTGACCTATGGACTGGACCTACGGTGTGTAGGTCGACCCACAGACCGTAGACGAGGTCTCGTGGATCCAAAGTTAGGGTTCTGTCGACCTGACCGGACCTCTTATAAATTAAAAACCCGTTCATTTTAAACTTCCCCAACTTCCATATTTCCCTCCCAACTATTTCTACCCTTCCATTTACCCACTATATTCACTACATATCCCCCATATAACGTCCCTAATCACCCCACATATTTCATATCTCCCCTTGCTCTCTCTCCAAAACTCACTCCACCATTTTCGTCTCCCCTAACAAAAATTTCTAGGTCCGGGTTCAGTGTTCAAGTTGGTCTAGGCGTCTTTGGAAATCAATCACACACTCACCATTGTTGTATACTTGTAAGGTATGTTGATTTCTCCCGAACTTTGAAATTTTTCATAGTTTCCATTTGAAATCATAACAATGAACTTGACCTTGGGTTATTAATTTTGTGTTTGTATGTGAAATTGTATGCTAGAAACACCCTTGGTATGATGGTATGTGAGTGTGTAATGTCGCGCCCCATTTTTCTCAAAACGGGTTTTCGGTGCACGACCTAACAACTCTTTTGGGTTTGGGTATTTTAGAACTAAAATAGGAAAGAAATGAAGTTTAAATCTGAACCCTTGAATCTATTAAGATGTAGGGCTGAGATATGAACTTTGATTTAATTTAAGTGATGGACGGATGAGATGAGAGTTGGAATCTTAAATCATATTGGATTGAGGATTTGGAATGGCTAAATTTGAAATAAAATTTGCTAGAATTGAAATGAATAGGTGACTATAATTGAAATAGAATTGGAATTGAATAGGCTGGAATTAAAATGGATTAGAATAAAATAGGCTACAATTAACTCTAACCGTATTCTTACAATAAATACACACTAAGGTTTTGAAACGTTTCTTTATGAATGTGAAATGACTCCTACAATTTTAGCACAATACAAGCATTCAAAAACAGCGGCACTTCAAGATTGCTTTTCTTCAGCCTATTAGGTCCCTTGTCGTGTGTGTTCTTTGATGCTTGAGATTTTTACAAGATTCACTCACTTTTTTTGAATGAATAGTCATTGTTGTTTGTTTGTGCTGAATATATCAATCACTAACAAGAGTTATTGACCACTAAACAAAAAACCTCATCCATTCCTATTGGTGAAGTATGCTGACCTTATTACCAACAACCTGAGAAGACAACTTTACAGTTGTACATCATTTGGAACATGGACGAGAGCACTCTGCTAGGGATCGGTTCCCTGCATTTGTGAGGATCATCAAAATACCTTGAATAAAACAATTTCCCTCTTTTTGATGATGACAAACAAACATCATCACACTGAGTCTATTCATTCATTTGGATTAGCATTCATTCCCCCTATCACCATGCCCCTATTACTAAAAGCAGAACAACATGTACAAAGATTCCCCTTTTTGACATCATTGAAAAGGTAAGTAGTAAACATACACACATATTAAGTAAAATAGCAAAGAATTTAGTGCCATAGGCATCAGAATACAAGAGTAAAAAGGCAAAGTAGAGAAAACAAAGACGCATTAGAAATAGGGTAATGCATTGATATTAATCAAGTATCACAAAACTAGCTACTGAGTACCACAAAAAAGACATACTGCATGAAGATGTCCATGCAATTATTTGCATTAGTATGTGCCTCAAGTAGTTCCTTGGTAAGAGCCTTGACTTCCTCATTCAATGAGGCATTTGACTCAGTCAGTCTGGCATTGTCAGCTCTCTGCCAGTCGATCTTCTCCTTTGCATCTATATTGGTATAGGTCCTTGGAACATAGCGTATTGAAGAAAGGCCTTAAGTCGAGTAATCTCTACCTCCTTGTCACCTATAAGGGTTATGAAGTCATTCATTTCCTGTTTGAGCTCTTGTTGTTTCTTAACGAGTTTAGAGACTTGAAACATGGTATTTACCTTACCCTCGGCACATTCACATTTGATAAGTGTGACCCTTGAGATGGTTTTCTTGATGGTACATGCGACTCCCTGTCCAGAGGCACACTAAAGTGATCAAAAACACGATACAACATATATCTATAGCCTATCACATGCTTGCCATTCTTCACTACCATGATCTGATGTATATGCTCAAGCATGATTCTAGGGAGATTCATTGCCTCATAATATTCCAACAATAACATGAGGAAGAGATTTGATGAGGATCCAACTGTGCATTCTCTATTTGAGGTAACAATACCTTATTCACAAATTCGAAATACAATTGATGCTCTCCCTTGTGGAAATTCTTAGGAACCCTTGCACACTTCATGTTTCCATATTTTGTGGCACATTGAACATAATTTGTATATGGTTTGCAACCTTTGATGGACTTGATCCCTTGGCAGGGTACATCCAAGATAATGCCTATGTTTTCTTCACTTAAGGTAATATCCACCCCATGACCGGTTGAGTTTATTCCTCCATCCTCCAATAGCACCATCTGGTAGTAGAACTCTCGCACCTTAGGTTCATGCAAGTATGGCATATGACATTCGAATAGATGTTTCCAATCCGTTAGTGGCACACAATCCACCAATTGGCACAACCCGGGTTCAATGAGAATTGCAGGATAAAATACTCTACCATTCAGCACTTTTTAGTTCTTAAGTTATTCGATTTTTTGTTCCATGGTCAATTCCTTATCTTCCTCTTTTCTTCACATAGATGGACTTGGTAACTTGATTGGTTCAGACTTAGATACTAGTTTAGGATTTGTAGACACCCGCTTTGTTGGTGATCTCGTGGTGACCTTCTTAACTTTTGAGACTTTTACTCGTTTCTCTTATTCTTCCTTTTTCCTTTTGGCCACATCCCTCACAATGTCATCGGACTCATTTTCACTTGGCCACACTTCTTTGGATAGAACTACATTATCCACAACTAGAACATGTTCTACCATACCTACTTTTCTCGTCTTTCGATTATGTACAATTTGAACCTTGATTGCTATCATCACATCCCCCATCATTTTTTGTTGAGAACCTCTTGTAACATAGTTTCGAGAAACCTTGATAGTTAAAGATTCGACCAACTTCCATTTTCCTTTACTATGCCTTGTTCGTGCAAATTCTTTAGCCCCTCTATGGGTTGTGCTTCCTTATGAATATCCAATAGTTCAGTATCAGAGGGAACAACTTTGGGTGCATTTTCTCCTCTTATCCATCTCCTTTTCCTTGAAAAGGGAACTTCCTCATCATGATCTTCCACCATATCCTTGTGACCAAAATCAATTTGAGCCTCAATTTCAAGGGTTTGATCGAATATTGGCCTAAATATGTTAAGGACCGGATCCGGTGACTTGTAGTATGCCTCAGAGAAAGGAGGCTGAATATCTCCCTTCAAAGTAGCCAAAATCTTTATGACCCACTCCTCTCCTTCCGCTAAAATATTGGACTCAGTTCCCTTTCATTTTGACAAGTCCCCATCAAACAATCGCTCGGAAATCATTGAAGACACAAGCTCCAGTTGAGAAGTGACATCAATATCTTCATTAGGCACATCAACAACAGGCTTCACCTGTAACACCCAGAAAACTAATAGGTTAAACTAGAGCTAAAACGTGAGGGTAAGAGTCAAGGAGGTGGTCAAGGACCAAGGGAGAGGACTAAGGCAGTCCACTCTCTCCTATACACTACCCTAGTGACCACGACCCGTGGTAGGGACCACCGCATATAGTGTGGTCTGTGGTGGACTAGGAAGTGAGCTCCCCAAAATCTGCCCAAAAATAGCTCCTCTCCATAAGCCACTTCACGGCTCATGGTGTAGACCATGGCTCGTGGGAAGGCTCATAGAGGAGAGTTGGGTGTTTGAGGGTGGAAAGGAAGTTGCAAGCCATTGCCTCAAGGCCCACGAGAGGGACCATGACTCGTGGCAAGAACCACGGATCGTGGTGCCCCTCGTGAATTTGCCGTGGGCTTGTGGGCTAAAGGAAAAAGTTTCCTAGTCACTGCCTCAAGTCCACGGAGAGGACCATGGCTCGTGGAGCCCCTCGTGACACCTGGGCAGCTCACTTGAAGTTAGGGGTGCTTTGGGAAATTCTGATTTAAGTCTAATCAAAGTGAAGTCGTTTTGGGTAAATCTAGGGTCACTATATAGGTCATTTTAAGTCAAAACTCACCCAATTCAACTCATTATTTCCAAAACCAAAATAAATTCCCAATATACATTCCCTCAAAAATTCTCTCTCTAGAAAACTCAAAGAAGAAGAAGGAGTAGGAAGTTGGAGCTAGGGTTGAAGAAGCAAGGGTTTCACACCAAATTCATAGGGCTTTGTGATCAAGGTATGGTAGTCCTTCATCCATGGACAGCTTTCATCTATGGAGTCCCATCAAAACCCCAATTTCAAAGATAGAAATCCACAAAAGTTAGGGCTTGGTTCCAAAGTCATGGGTTTCTTTCAAAAATGATTCTAACAATTGGATTATGTTATATTATGTATGAATTGATGGTTTCCCTATGTTTTTATGATGAATCACCCAAGAACCCATGAAATCCCCATATTACTCAATAGTAATGTATGATGTGCGTCTTTGTTGATCAAAGAAGAATGTTATGAAATTATGCATGTAGTGATTGGGTTACTTGAATTATGATTATATCCATGTCTAATGTATTGAATTCTAGATGTGTTTATTTGATATGAGCTTTGAACCTTGAAAGGGTAAAGTTTGAGAATGATGCATGTTTTTATGGAATCTATGTATATGTTTTACGAACACTTTGAGAGTGAACTGTCAATGATTATGTTGTTGTTGTGGGATGATTCAAAGGTTATTCTCATGAACTCATAATGAACATGATGTGAAAGGTGATACGCTCAAATTACACATCCCTAAAGAAGCATAAGCAGTCGTTATCAAGTAAAGAACCCAACTAGTAGGTTGGGGTCGATACCACAAGGAAAATGGTTTAGACTTTAATTTAACCAACAATTATATTCGATTAGTCAAATTACTTCCAGAAAAAAATAATTAAAGGGGGGTTTTTTGCGAAACAAAATGTAAAAATTCAATAAGTAATTAGTAATCAAAAGTCAATTGTAGTTGTTATCAAAATGAGAGAAATAACTAGGGTATACGTGTTCCCCACAAGCTCATAATGTAGTATTCCTAGTAATAGCAATCCTTTCCTAGTCTACTAAATGAAAAGTGATAAGTTAGGTATCTCTAAATCCTTGGTCCAGCATCTAGAGAATTTCACCCCGCACCTTGGTCCGGCTACGTGTGTATAATTTACTAACCTTTACCTCATATTAGGCATCATAATTGATGTTTGGCTCAGTTATTACTTCGCACCAATCGACAATAGCCTATTAGATAGTATCACACTAAATCTATGTTGATAATTCTTTTCTTGTTGATTACCTCCTTGGTCCGGCAAGTAGCAACAAGGTGAGTTCTAACGCGTGCACTCGTTAAAAAGACTT